>JAOTOM010005021.1:0-175000 GCA_034440615.1 Ashinkailepas kermadecensis | reverse complement strand
GTATCGAAGTTAGCTTCTGGCGGCAGACTTAGTATGGAATTAAGTAGCCAAAGCATGGCTATATGTGTTCGAACGTGTCGGCCGCTGTCTGCCGCATCGCAGTACGTGGTGCGGCGTGCTGGGCTGCTGAGCCAGCGTCTGTGTGCCGATGGCCGGCCGACGGATCCTCGTGACTTCCGCCGGGTGTGGCGGGTTACGTGGTACGGCCGCCCGTCAGGAAGGTGCCGATACCCTCAGCGCTGAGGCAGTCGATGACGGTGCGCTGTCATTCTGCTCTGAGCAGAGATTCACTTTGAGTTTTCGTCGATTGAAACCGATTCGGTATTCACTAGTGGTATGTTAGGTACATGGTCACGAACAGTTTAGCACTACTGAACGCCCAGTCTACTCGCGCTGCTCATATCACTGTTGAACGTCCAGTCTACTCGCGCTGCTCATATCACTGCTGAACGCCCAGTCTACTCGCGCTGCTCATATCACTGTTGAACGTCCAGTCTACTCGCGCTGCTCATATCACTGCTGAAGGTCCAGTCTACTCGCGCTGCTCATATCACTGTTGAACGTCCAGTCTACTCGCCCTGCTCATATCACTGCTGAAGGTCCAGTCTACTCGCGCTGCTCATATCACTGCTGAAGGCCCAGTCTACTCGCGCTGCTCACTCAGTGGGTCAGACTACTCAATCAAATGCAAATACGCAAAATCAAAGCATATCTTTCTTGATGACGTCATTTAGGGAAGGGAGGGGCGTGATGCCAAAAGCTTGCAGACCTTGCGACGGTTGATTCCCAGGTGTTCTGGAAGACGAACCAGAACCTTAACTTCCCCCTCCAATCCCCTCCTCCCCCCACAGTCAAGGGCGGGTTGCGTTCTGAGCTAGGATCCAGCGTCAATGTTTACCACAGGTCAGACGAAATCATTATTAGACTTGGCAGTGATGCGGTTGGGCAGCGGGTGGGTCGGAGCCGGTTGGGTTGGTGGTGCTTAGGTGGGTTGGTGGTCGGCGGGTGGGTCGGAGCCGGCTGGGTCGGTGGTCCTTAGGTGGGTTGGTGGTCAGTGTGTGGGTCGGAGCCGGCTGGACCAGTGGACAGCGGCTGGGTCGGTGGTCCTTAGATGGGTTGGTGGTCGGCGGGTGCGTCGGGGCCGGTTGGGTCGGTGGTCCTTAGGTGGATTGGTGGTCGGCGGGTGGGTCGGAGCCGGCTGGACCAGTGGACAGCGGCTGGGTCGGTGGACGACGGATGGGTCGATGGTCAGCGTGTCGGTGGCGGCCGGCTGATTGGTTTGACCCTGGGACTGCGGTCGGACTGCGGTGGCGCCGTCGCGCCGTGAAGGGTCGGCCAGACACGGACGGACAGGCGGCCGGCCGGCCCATTGTCGGTGGCCGACCAGCTGTGGCGAGGTCACAGGCGCGACGTGTCTCAATAGACCGAGCCAGCCAGTCGCCGCCGGCGGCGGCCGTCTGACCGGCGCCGCGCCGGACACGACGCGGCCACTCCCGCCACCGCCAGGTCGGGTCTGCAGCGCGTGCTGGTCACTCGTCGCCGGTCAGTGATCGCCGACACGGCGGCCGATCACTGCGGCTGTCACTGCGGCCATCAGTGACGGCGCAGAGTCACTTGCTCGGTGGGACGCCGACGGCGTCCACTGCGGCCGCCGTCCGTGCCGGCCTTCGAGCGTGAACATTTCGCACGGCTCGGTGGGAGCGGGCGGTCGGCTGCGGCTCATGACTCACGCCGTGTGTGGCATCTTCACGGCCAGGTGGCACCGACGGCCGCTCCCCCCCCAGTTGCGGGCTGCCGCCTCCGTGCCGCTCTGGCCGTGCCTGTTGCCGTGCGCTTGGGTCGGGTCCGCCTATGGACCGGACCGGCACTGTCGTGACCGTACGACCGTGTCCCCGGGTGGTGATGGCTGACCGCGCCCAGTCCGGGAACTGACGCTCGGCTACAGGCCCTGTGGCGGCGTGTCACGCGGCCGACACATGACAGCACCACTGACACACTGGGGTGGTGACACAGGAGGGCACCACTGACACACTGGGGTGGTGACACAGGGCAGCACCACTGACATACTGGGGTGGCGACACAGGGCAGCACCACTGACACACTGGGGTGGCGACACAGGGCGGCACCACTGACACACCGGGGTGGTGACACAGGGCAGCACCACTGACATACTGGGGTGGTGACACAAGGCAGCACCACTGACACACTGGGGTGGCGACACAGGGCGGCACCACTGACACACTGGGGTGGTGACACAGGGCAGCACCACTGACACACTGGGGTGGTGACACAGGGCAGCACCACTGACACACTGGGGTGGCGACACAGGGCAGCACCACTGACACACTGGGGTGGTGACACAGGGCAGCACCACTGACACTGGGGTGGTGACACAGGGCAGCACCACTGACACACTGGGGTGGCGACACAGGGCAGCACCACTGACACACTGGGGTGGTGACACAGGGCAGCACCACTGACACACTGGGGTGGTGACACAGGGCAGCACCACTGACACACTGGGGTGGCGACACAGGTCAACACCACTGACACACTGGGGTGGTGACACAGGGCAGCACCACTGACACTGGGGTGGGGGTCACAGGGCGGCACTACTGACACACTGGGGTGGCGACACAGGGCAGCACCACTGACACACTGGGGTGGTGACACAGGGCAGCACCACTGACACTGGGGTGGGGACACAGGGCAGCACTACTGACACACTGGGGTGGTGACACAGGGCAGCACCACTGACACACTGGGGTGGTGACACAGGGCAGCACCACTGACACTGGGGTGGGGACACAGGGCAGCACCACTGACACACTGGGGTGGTGACACAGGGCAGCACCACTGACACACTGGGGTGGTGACACAGGGCAGCACCACTGACACACTGGGGTGGCGACACAGGGCAGCACCACTGACACTGGGGTGGGGGTCACAGGGCGGCACTACTGACACACTGGGGTGGCGACACAGGACAGCACCACTGACACACTGGGGTGGTGACACAGGGCAACACCACTGACACACTGGGGTGGCGACACAGGACAGCACCACTGACACACTGGGGTGGTGACACAGGGCAGCACCACTGACACACTGGGGTGGCGACACAGGGCAGCACCACTGACACACTGGGGTGGTGACACGGGACAACACAACTGACACACTGGGGTGGCGACACAGGGCAGCACTACTGACACACTGGGGTGGTGACACAGGGCAACACCACTGACACACTGGGGTGGCGACACAGGACAGCACCACTGACACACTGGGGTGGTGACACAGGACAGCACCACTGACACACTGGGGTGGTGACACAGGCCAGCACAACTGACACACTGGGGTGGTGACACAGGCCAGCACAACTGACACACTGGGGTGGCGACACAGGCCACAACAAATGACACACTGGGGTGGCGACACAGGCCAGCACAACTGACACACTGGGGTGGTGACACAGGGCCAGCACAACTGACACACTGGGGTGGTGACACAGGCCAGCACAACTGGGGACACAGCACACCACTGACACACTGGGGTGGCGACACAGGCCAGCACAACTGACACACTGGGGTGGTGACACAGGACAGCACAACTGACACACTGGGGTGGTGACACAGGCAAGCACCACTGACACACTGGGGTGGCGACACAGGCCAGCACCACTGACACACTGGGGGTGGCACTGACACACTGGGGTGGCGACACAGGCCAGCACAACTGACACACTGGGGTGGTGACACAGGCCAGCACCACTGACACACTGGGGTGGTGACACAGGACAGCACAACTGACACACTGGGGTGGTGACACAGGCCAGCACCACTGACACACTGGGGTGGTGACACGGGACAACACAACTGACACACTGGGGTGGTGACACAGGACAACACAACTGACACACTGGGGTGGTGACACAGGCCAGCACACACTGACACACTGGGGTGGGACAAGGACAACACAACTGACACACTGGGGTGGTGACACAGGACAGCACAACTGACACACTAGGGTGGTGACACAGGCCAGCACCACTGACACACTGGGGTGGTGACACAGGACAACACAACTGACACACTGGGGTGGTGACACAGGACAGCAGCACACTGACACACTAGGGGTGGTGACACAGGCCAGCACAACTGACACACTGGGGTGGTGACACAGGACAGCACAACTGACACACTGGGGTGGTGACACAGGCCAGCACAACTGACACACTGGGGTGGTGACACAGGCCAGCACAACTGACACACTGGGGTGGTGACACAGGACAGCACAACTGACACACTGGGGTGGTGACACAGGCCAGCACCACTGACACACTGGGGTGGTGACACAGGACAGCACAACTGACACACTGGGGTGGTGACACAGGCCAGCACCACTGACACACTGGGGTGGTGACACAGGGCAGCACAACTGACACACTGGGGTGGCGACACAGGACAGCACAACTGACACACTGGGGTGGCGACACAGGCCAGCACAACTGACACACTGGGGTGGTGACACAGGGCAGCACCACTGACACACTGGGGTGGTGACACAGGACAGCACCACTGACACACTGGGGGTGGTGACACAGGACAGCATCCACTGACACACTGGGGTGGTGACACAGGCCAGCACAACTGACACACTAGGGTGGTGACACAGGCCAGCACCACTGACACACTGGGGTGGTGACACAGGACACCCACTGACACACTGGGGTGGTGACACAGGACAGCACAACTGACACACTAGGGTGGTGACACAGGCCAGCATCACTGACACACTAGGGTGGTGACACGGGACAACACAACTGACACACTGGGGTGGTGACACAGGACAGCACAACTGACACACTAGGGTGGTGACACAGGCCAGCACCACTGACACACTGGGGTGGTGACACGGGACAACACAACTGACACACTGGGGTGGCGACACAGGCCAGCACAACTGACACACTGGGGTGGCGACACAGGCCAGCACAACTGACACACTGGGGTGGTGACACAGGGCAGCACCACTGACACACTCGGGTGGCGACACAGGACAGCACAACTGACACACTGGGGTGGTGACACAGGGCAGCACAACTGACACACTGGGGTGGCGACACAGGCCAGCACCACTGACACACTAGGTGGTGACACGGGACAACACAACTGACACACTGGGGTGGTGGCACAGGACAGCACAACTGACACACTAGGGTGGTGACACAGGGCAGCACCACTGACACACTGGGGTGGCGACACAGGCCAGCACAACTGACACTGGGGTGGTGACATAGGGCGGCACCACTGACACACGGGTGGTGACACAGGACAGCACAACTGACACACTGGGGTGGTGACACAGGGCAGCACCACTGACACACTGGGGTGGCGACACAGGCCAGCACAACTGACACACTGGGGTGGCGACACAGGACAGCACAACTGACACACTGGGGTGGTGACATAGGGCGGCACACACGGGTGGTGACACAGGACAGCACAACTGACACACTGGGGTGGCGACACAGGGCGGCTCACACAAAGTATGGCGTAGATCCAGCCGTGGCTGGTAATGTTGTGGCGGCGGCAGGTGCTCGGTCGTGTGAAGGTGTCGTCTCAGGTCATCGTCCGCTGCCGGTGCACTCAGAACCTGTTCAACCGTGCTGCCCTAGGCCCTGAGCCAGTTGCAGTGGCGGGATTGGGTAGATCCACTGGTCCATCCCATTGGCAGCGAAAATGTGCGTTTTTATCACGATATACAAACAACAGCAGCATTGCCAGGCGTATGAACACGGACCCCTCGCCCCGCTTCACTGATGTATTACTCATGAGACCAGAGCCCGAGCGAGACTACTCCTATGCGTATGGAACAACAACAAACAAACAAAAAGCTTTAATTAGCGAGCCGATCGCGAGTAGCTGTGGCGCTTTTCAGACGTTGATAACCTTTTTTTAAACGTTCTACAATCCAGAAATATTAACCCATAAGTAGATGTGTTCTTTAAATGTGTAGTTTGTTCGGCTTTCATCACAATATTTCCTTCGAGGTCACACATTTTGTTAAGGAAAGGGTTTGTGGTTGCACTTCCGTCCCCATATAGCTTGACTGGAATTGGCACCGCAGACGGTCACCAGTCTGTCACCAGCCAGTCACTAGTCTATCACCAGCCAGTCACCAACCGGTAACAAGCAGGTCACCAGCCAGTCACAAACCGGTCACCAGCAGTCACCAGTCTGTCACCAGCAGTCACCAGCCGGTCACCAACCGGTAACAAGCAGGTCACCAGCCAGTCACAAACCGGCCGCCAGCAGTCACCAGTCTGTCACCAACCAGTCACCAGTCTGTCACCAACCAGTCACCAGCAGTCACCAGTCTGTCAGTAGTCGGTAACCAACCGGTCACCGGCCTGTCAAATACTGGTCACCAGCAGTCAACAGCCGGTCACTGGCCGGTCAGCCAATAACCAGTCGGTGGTCTTCGAGATTGTAATGGTAGGCTTTGTTATCCAACCCAAGCAGGGCTTACCTGTTGTGTCCTTGCTTTTTGTAATTCCATTTGGTGAGTGTATCGTGTCTAACACTACATCCTTCATGCATTTTAATATTTATGCCATCATTCGTCGGAAGACACATGGCTACGGACCGCGAAAGGTGCTGCCGTCATGATCAGAACTACACTCCACTGCACCGTGCTTTCAACACGTGTCCTTGCTCGACCCGAGACTCTATACACCCTTTGCTGGACGCTGCGCAGTGTCGCCGTCAGCTCACCACTGATCAGAGACTGCCGGCTAGTGAGGGGCGTCAGCTCACCCCTGACCAGGGACTGTCGGCTAGTGAGGGGCGTCAGCTTACCCCTGACCAGGGGCTGCCGGCTAGGGAGGGGCGTCAGCTTACCCCTGATCAGGGGCTGCCGGCTGGTGAGGGGCGTCAGCTCACCCCTGATCAGGGACTGCCGGCTAGTGAGGGGCGTCAGCTCACCCCTGACCAGGGACTGCCGGCTAGTGAGGGCGTCAGCTCACCCCTGACCAGGGACTGCCGGCCAGTGTGAGGGCGTCAGCTCACCCCTGACCAGGGACTGCCGGCTAGTGAGGGGCGTCAGCTCACCCCTGACCAGGGACTGCCGGCTAGTGAGGGGCGTCAGCTCACCCCTGACCAGGGACTGCCGGCTAGTGTGAGGGGCGTCAGCTTACCCCTGACCAGGGACTGTCGGCTAGTGAGGGGCGTCAGCTTACCCCTGACCAGGACTGTCGGCTAGTGTAGGGGCGTCAGCTTACCCCTGACCAGGGGCTGCCGGCTAGGAGGGGCGTCAGCTCACCCCTGACCAGGGACTGTCGGCCAGTGAGGGCGTCAGTTCCCCCTGACCAGGGGCTGCCGGCTAGTGTGAGGGGCGTCAGCTCACCCCTGACCAGGGACTGCCGGCTAGTGAGGGGCGTCAGCTCACCCCTGACCAGGGACTGCCGGCTAGTGTGAGGGGCGTCAGCTCACCCCTGACCAGGGACTGTCGGCCAGTGAGGGTCGTCAGCTCACCCCTGACCAGGGACTGCCGGCTAGTGAGGGCGTCAGCTCACCCCTGACCAGGGACTGCCGGCTAGTGTGAGGGGCGTCAGCTTACCCCTGATCAGGGACTGTCGGCCAGTGAGGGGCGTCAGCTCACCCCTGACCAGGGACTGCCGGCTAGTGAGGGGCGTCAGCTCACCCCAGACCAGGGACTGTCGGCCAGTGAGGGGCGTCAGCTCACCCCTGACCAGGGGCTGCCGGCTAGTGAGGGGCGTCAGCTCACCCCTGACCAGGGGCTGCCGGCCAGTGAGGGGCGTCAGCTCACCCCTGACCAGGGACTGTCGGCCAGTGAGGGGCGTCAGCTCACCCCTGACCAGGGACTGCCGGCTAGTGAGGGCGTCAGTTCACCCCTGACCAGGGGCTGCCGGCCAGTGTGAGGGGCGTCAGCTCACCCCTGACCAGGGACTGCCGGCTAGTGAGGGGCGTCAGCTCACCCCTGATCAGGGACTGTCGGCCAGTGAGGGCGTCAGCTCACCACTGACCAGGGGCTGCCGGCCAGTGAGGGGTGTCAGCTCACCCCTGACCAGGGACTGTCGGCCAGTGAGGGGCGTCAGCTCACCCCTGACCAGGGACTGCCGGCTAGTGAGGGGCGTCAGCTCACCCCTGACCAGGGACTGCCGGCTAGTGAGGGGCGTCAGCTCACCCCTGACCAGGGACTGCCGGCTAGTGTGAGGGGCGTCAGCTCACCCCTGACCAGGGACTGCCGGCTAGTGAGGGGCGTCAGCTCACCCCTGACCAGGGGCTGTCGACTAGTTTGAGGGTTTGAGGGGCGTCAGCTGTGTGTACGTCGGCGCTGTGTCGTCGCCTGGCTCGCAGCTCACGCACAGTCCACCAGGAAGCGGTGTCGGCCGATGACGGGCGCGACCTTGGCACGCCGCCGACTGCTGTTTGTTGCAGCTGGTGCCTGACGTGCTGAGTCACAGTGTGATGCCACCCACCGGCAGCCGTGTGACGTCACTGACGCATTGCATTCGTCGCCCAGTCTTGTCAGCGCGGGGGCGCGCCTTATACAGTCCCGTTGGGATGGGAAAATTCCTCGTACGAGCTCAGCAAGATGGAGGCACGCCTCATGTATTCTCTTCAGGACAGAGACGCGCCTCGTGCAGTGTCAGCAGGATGGAGGAACGCCTCATGTAATCTCAGGATAGAGACGCGCCTCGTGCAGTGTTAGCAGGATGGAGGAGCGCCTCATGTAATCTCAGGATAGAGACGCGCCTCGAGCAGTGTCAGCAGGATGGAGGAACGCCTCATGTAATCTCAGGATAGAGACGCGCCTCATGCAGTGTCAGCAGGATGGAGGAGCGCCTCATGTAATCTCAGGATAGAGACGCGCCTCGTGCAGTGTCAGCAGGATGGAGGAACGCCTCATGTAATCTCAGGATAGAGACGCGCCTCAAGCAGTGTCAGCAGGATGGAGGAACGCCTCATGTAATCTCAGGATAGAGACGCGCCTCATGCAGTGTCAGCAGGATGGAGGAGCGCCTCATGTAATCTCAGGATAGAGACGCGCCTCAAGCAGTGTCAGCAGGATGGAGGAACGCCTCATGTAATCTCAGGATAGAGACGCGCCTCATGCAGTGTCAGCAGGATGGAGGAACGCCTCATGTAATCTCCTCAGGATAGAGACGCGCCTCGTGCAGTGCCGTCAGGATAGAGACATGCCTTGTAAGGTCTCTTCAGAATAGAGGAACACCTCATTTAGTATCGTAAGGATGGATAACGCCTCCAGCAGTGGTGACGAGACCTGGACCTGAGTTAATTGTGAGCTTTAGATAATCGACGATGAGGTCCGCACCTCCTGGACATCGTGCCGACCGGGACGTGTGCTGATGGATTATCTTTCTGCTTACAGACCCCCGTCTCTGGAGGGGTTGGGGCTTATGGAGGTGATTAAATGCATATAAAAGTGTAATGTCCGACTCCGATGACATCTGGTGCTAGATATTTCTTTTTGTGGAAACAATGACCCAAAGGGAATTAAGAACTTAGAATCGCTGGCAGCATCTCTCCTTGCTTTGTGATGCCAATTGCTGTGCCGTAGCGTAGTGAGTGCTGGCCGGGCCGGAGCGGCTGGGCTGTGGTGCCCCACCCGGGGAGCTGTGGCGTCACTGGTGTCACCAGCTGGGCTGTGGTGGCCTGCAGTGAACCACCCGGACAGCCGTGGTGTAAAGTGTTGTCTTCGGTGTCACTGGTGGCACCAGCTGGGCTGTGGTGACCCACAGTGACTCAATCGGACAGCCGTGTGAATGGGCGCTATATGATCAACATGGTCGATGCGCCCTAAAGCCCAAATAACAAACAAACAGCCGTGGTGTCAGTGGTGTCAGCGGTGCCGCCAGTTGAGCTGTGGTTGCCCGCAGTGAGCCCGGCAACTGTGGTGTCAGCGGTGTCAGCGGTGTCACCAGCTGAGCTGTAGTGGCCTGCCGTTAACCCGGCAACTGTGGTGTCAGTGGTGTCAGCGGTGTCGCCGGGCGGCGGCCGCCGACAGTGACCGGTGAGGCCGTGACCGGCGTCGCCGCCGCGCCGGTATCGGCCCCATCTGCGTGCGGCGTCACCGACTACTGCCACTCTCGCTCCAAACATGGCGCACACTGTGCGTCTCATATCGGACGCACCCCTGTCACGCACAAGGACGCGGTGTCGCTGACGGGGAGGCGGGCCGGCACACACTGGGGAGGCGGGCCGGCACACACCGGGGAGACGGGCCGGGGCACATACCGGGGAGACGGGCCGGGGCACAACGGAGAGACGGGCCGGGGAACACACCGTGTAGACGGGCCGGGGAACACACACCGTGTAGACTGGCCGGCACACACTGGGGGACGGGCCGGGCACACAGGAGAGGCGGGCCAGCACACCCGGGAGATGGGCCGGCACACACCGGAGAGACGGGCCGACACACACCGTGTAGACGGGCCGGGAACACACACCGTGTAGACTGACCTGCACACACTGGGGGACGGGCCGGGGCACACCGGAGAGCGGGCTAGCACACACCGGAGAGACGGGCCGACACACACCGTTTAGACTGGCCGGCACACACCGGGGAGACGGGCCGGCAAACACCGGGGAGACTGGCCAGCGGTGGTGGTGCCGAGCGGTGTTTATTAGTTTTCGATAAATTGGTGTTCTCCACGTTTCTCGGCACCGAAACAAATGTACTCTGCTTGCTAATGCGCTCGGTTTGCTGCTGTCAACAGTAACGTAAAGCCTCATTTCACAGCATCATGAGATTTAACAGCGCCATGAGCCAAATAAACCATATCCCCTAAGCTTGTGCGGTGATTTGGTTTTGCCACAAAAGACCGTGCGCTTTGTTCTACTGCTCTTACTACTATTATATACCCGAGTCCTCAAGTTGGATCTGAATGTTTAATCCTGATAGTGATGGCCGCTGAAGTGGCCTTGAACGACGATGCCAGCCGCTGAGACGGTGCTGAGTGCCAGTAATGGCCGCTGGGATGGTCCTGAGCGGCGGTAGCGGCCGCTGAGACGGTGCTAAGTGGCATTAATGGCCGCTGAGATGGCCCTGAGTGGCGGTAGCGACCGCCGAGGCGGTGCTGAGTGGCATTAATGGCCGCTGGGATGGTCCTGAGCGGCGGTAGCGGCCGCTGAGGCGGTGCTAAGTGGCATTAATGGCCGCTGGGATGGTCCTGGGCGGCGGTAGCGGCCGCCGAGGCGGTGCTGAGTGGCAAAATGCCGCTGGGATGTTCCTGAGCGGCGGTAGCGGCCGCTGAGACGGTGCTAAGTGGCATTAATGGCCGCTGAGATGGCCCTGAGTGGCGGTAGCGGCCGCTGAGGCGGTGCTGAGTGGCATTAATGGCCGCTGGGATGGTCCTGAGCGGCCGCTGAGACGGTGCTAAGTGGCATTAATGGCCGCTGAGATGGCCCTGAGCGGCGGTAGCGGCCGCTGAGGCGGTGCTAAGTGGCATTAATGGCCGCTGGGATGGTCCTGGGCGGCGGTAGCGGCCGCCGAGGCGGTGCTGACGTACTGCGCCGCGACACGACGTGGCGGTGTGCCGGCGCTCGGCTGTCAGTATGACGGTTGCCAGCCAGCGGGCTGTGCGTGAGTGTGCCGGGTCAATGGCCTACCGACTGTCGCGTCTGCCCCAGTCTGGCTGTGACTCACATCCGCACTCGCAGAACTTAACTGCCCTCCGTCCAACCCCGTCCTCAACCGATCGCCCTGCGCCAGTGCGCGAGTCGCCCTCGCTGTGTTTGGGAGGGGAGGGGTCGCAGACGCTTTGCTGCCACTGCCACTGCTCATGGGAACCGCAGCTGTGGTGATGCTCCGCTCTCTCCCTCGCCGGCGCCACGCACGACACGAAACCACAACCAACTCCCCTGTGTCCTTTCCCGTCCTCCCCTCACATTACCGCACGCCATGATGTGTCCTTCCAGTACGCTACAATTGGCACCCAGTGCGACTGACTTCTCCCCGTCCTCCATCTCAAATGATTCGCTAGTCCGGCAGCGATGTTCAGCATGTCACTCCCCCCCCCCCCACACACACACAACTTTCTGTGTCTCCAACTGGACCACTACTGATTGGCTGTCTGAACAAACCACTGACTGACCCGGACAAACCACTGACTGGCAGTCTGGACCACCACCACTGACTGGCTGTCCAGACCACCACTGACTGGCAGTCTGTACCACCATTGACTGGCAGTCTGGAACACCACTGTCTGGCAGGCTGTAGAACCACTGACTGGTAGTCTGCACTATCATTGACTGGCCGCCTGGACGGCTACTGACTGGCAGTCTATGCCACAACTGATCAGCAGTCTGGACCACCACTGACCGGCAGTCTGTACAATCACTGACTGGCAGTCTGGACCATCACAGACTGGCAGTCTGGACGGCTGCTGACTGGCCCCTGTGGTCCACAGAGAGCCCTCCTGTCCCGCTGCCCCGTCAGAGTCGACAACAAAAGTCAACAGCAGGTGGGAGAAGGCATTGCCGTGTTCGCTCCGTCGCCTGTCTGGCTTACTCCCTCTGATTTGCCAATTTGCCTGTCCACTGTGCATGGGCTGGCTGTATCACTAGTTCCATTTAGTTGCACGTGACTTGGTTTGGTCAGGTTTGGCTCCACTTGGTGCCGTTCGGGCAAGTTGTGTTTGCATAGGCTCCGCTTGGTTTATTTTATTTAGGCTCGTTTGTTTTGCCTGGTTCCGTTTGGCTGTTCTTTTGTTTGTTGTTCTCTGTTTGCATGTTGGTTTTGTTTGGTTCGGTGTGATTCCGTGGCGGCCGCCTGGTGCCGTTTGGCCCCGGGGCGGCGCGTGTGTCCGTGTTCCCATTGACAGCCGGACGCCGCGCTCGGGTCTGCACGCGTCGAGCCCGGCTCAGTTCGTAGAACATGGGGCGGACGGAGGGCGCCGTGTTCCGACGTGGGCAGCTGTCGTCGGGCGAGCTTTCACCACTCCGTCGGCGTCGTTATCACTGCGACACGACGTGGTGACGCGGCGGCCGCACGCGCCCGGCCGCTCGCCGCTCCCCGCTCACTGGCCGCCCGCCCGTCCGTCCCCCGGCCATTGTTTTCGTTGGCGGCCGGCGTGTTTCGGTTGCGGCGCGGCCGTTTGGTTTTGTTTGGTTTCGTTGCGGCGGCGGCCGTCGCGGCGCGTCGCGGCGTCGCGGCGCGGTGTCGCCCGCCGGCCGGTTTTTATCCGCCGGCGCAACGCGAGCTGGGTTGGCGGCTGCATGTGTTGCCATGCGTTTGCATGTGTTGCCATGTGTCGTCGTGTGTTGTCTGTCCGGCCGTGACGGGTGTGGCGCGTGTGGCGGCGTGTGTCGCCGCACCGTGGCCTGCTCGCACGGCGCACCTCAGATGCCCCCCTGCTGGCGCTACTGCCGACGCTCCTGCCAGCCGGCCTGCGCGTGCACGGCTTGTGTCGGATTATCGGCCGCACTTCCTGCCCCGACTGTCGGCACGCCACATCCACCGGTGTCCGGCGCCCTCGCCTGTCACTGGTGTCTACTGGGCACTGTTCTGTCTACCTGCCGATGTCAGTTACCCGCGCTGTTGCCGTGCGGCGCCATGTGCGCGCCTGTCCGACTGGTGTCATTGTCAGCCCGTGTCTCGCGCTGACCTCATGTGCGCTCCTCTACACCAGGCCGGTCCCTCAGACCGCATGTACGCTCCTCTACACCAGACCGGTCCCTCTGATGTCACGTACGGTCCTCTTCACCATGCCGGTCCCTCTGATGTCATGTACGCTCCTCTTCACCAGGCCGGTCCCTCTGACGTCATGTGCGCTCCTCCCCACCAGGCCGATCCCTCTGACGTCATGTGCACTCCTCCCCACCAGGCCGGTCCCTCTGATGTCATGTACGCTCCTCTTCACCAGGCCGGTCCCTCTAATGTCATGTACGCTCCTCTGCACCAGGCCGATCCCTCTGACGTCATGTGCACTCCTCCCCACCAGGCCGGTCCCTCTGACGTCATTTGCGCTCCCCGGCTGGAATGCGGAGACAGCGTTGCACGCATGTACGGACTGCTAATGACTGGGCCTGAATGGAACCGCGCCGGCTGCGAGGCGTGGCCTTGTGCTCGCCGCTGAACTACGTGCCACCGAACGGCCGAGCGTGAGCATCGTGCCGCGTGGGAACTCTACGAGTTTCCATCCAACGCCGATCCGGCCGCCTGGTGTTGGTTCCCCGCACCCTGCTCGCGCTGTCCCGCGCTGTCCCACGCTGTCCCGCACTGCGCCACCTTGTCCCGCCCTGTCCTGCCCCGCCCTGCCCCTCCTTGCCCTGCCCTGCCCTGTCCCTGCCCTGCCCTGTCCCGCCTTGTCCTGCCCCGCCCTGTCCAACCCTGTCTCGCCCTGCCCTGCCCTTTGCCGTCCCGCGCTGCCCCGCCCTGCCTCGCTCTCCTCGTGCTGTCCCGCCCTGCCCCGCCCTGTCCTACGCTGCCCCGCCCTGCTCGCCCTGTCCTACGCTGCCCCGCCCTGCTCGCCCTGTCCTACGCTGCCCCGCCCTGCTCGCCCTGTCCTACGCTGCCCCGCCCTGCTCGCCATGTCCCGCGCTGCCACGCCCTGCCCGCGCTATCCCGCTCCGTGATCTGTCTGTGGCACAAATTGAGCCGCTGGTTATGTTTGGCGCTTCAGCGCTGCCCGGCTGCCGCGCGCGTCACGTGATGCTGGCGTCACGTTGGCGGCATTGATGAACGCGAATGCTGGCGTTCGGTCTGTGCTCCGGGCGCGCCGCTAGCGCCGGCTGTATCCGTGAGCAGCCGCGCATGCGCTTGTGCCTGGCCGTCGGCTGACCTGCACCTCCGGTGCCGCAGGCGAGGGCGCCGCCAGTCCCAGCAGTCGCGCCCGCCGGCGCGCCCAGCGTCGCGTCACCAGGAATGAATCTCGCTATCACTCGGGTGAGTCGCTCGCCGCGTGCCTCCGCATGTCAGGTGAGTCGCTCCTCCGCTGTGGCCGGCGCGCTTCCGACACTAACGCCACGCGCGCTCGGCGCCGCCGCCGCCGTCGCCGTCGTCGTCGCCGCTGCGGTCTGTGCAGCCGCGCGCTCCGCCGACTCTGTGTCACGAGGTCACCTGTGTGTCACCTGTGTCGACGTCAACTCCCGTGTCTCACGAGGTCGGCGTGTGCGTGTCACCTGTGTGGACGTCAACTCGGTGTCACGAGGTCGGCGTGTGTGTGTGTGTGTCACCTATGTCGACGTCAACTCGGTGTCTCACGAGGTCGGCGTGTGTGTCACCTGTGTGGACGTCAACTCGGTGTCACGAGGTCGGCGTGTGTGTGTCACCTGTGTGGACGTCAACTCGGTGTCACGAGGTCGGCGTGTGTGTCACCTGTGTCGACGTCAACTCGGTGTCACGAGGTCGGTGTGTGTGTGTCACCTGTGTCGACGTCAACTCGGTGTCACGAGGTCGGCGTGTGTGTGTCACCTGTGTCAACGTCAACTCGGTGTCACGCGGTCGGCGTGTGTGTGTGTCACCTGTGTCGACGTCAACTCAGTGTCACGCGGTCGGCGTGTGTGTGTGTCGCCTGTGTCGACGTCAACTCGGTGTCACGAGGTCGGCGTGTGTGTGTGTCACCTGTGTCGACGTCAACTCGGTGTCACGAGGTCGGCGTGTGTGTGTGTGTCACCTGTGTCGACGTCAACTCGGTGTCACGAGGTCGGCGTGTGTGTGTCACCTGTGTCAACGTCAACTCGGTGTCACGAGGTCGGCGTGTGTGTGTGTCACCTGTGTCGACGTCGCCTGTGCCGCCGGTGCAGTGACTGAGCTAGATATCGTCGGATGCGAGCGACTGCGTGAATAGTCGTTCCCGACCCAGTCTACTGCCGTGTGGAGCAGCTTGTGTGTCGGTAGCGGCTGTGGGAGCATCGTGTTGTCGGTAACAGTGTTGAACCCAGCTTATTGCCTTGGGGAACACCGTGTGCGTCGGTGGCAGTGTCGGACCTAGTCTTCTGCCTTGGGGCACACCGTATGTGTCGGTAGCAGTGTCGGACCCAGTATGCTGCTCTTAGAAACGCCATGTGTGCCGGCAGCAGTGTCGGAACCAGTCCACTGCCCTGGGCATTACCGTGTCCTTTTGGAACAATGTGGACCCAGTCTACTATCCTGGGAAGCATCGTGTGTGCCCGTGTTGGTGCCGGATGCAGCGCATCACCCCTGCAAATGCCGTATGTTTCGACAACCACCCTCAGCCCGGTGTGTTGCGGTGCGATCCGACACTCGACAAACCCCACCTGCTACGTTGGCGGTATTGGCGTGCCAGTGTCGCAGTGTGCGTTGTTGCTGACGTCGCAGTGTGCCTTGTTGCTGACGTCGCAGTGTGCGTTGTTGCTGACGTCGCAGTGTGCGTTGTTGCTGACGTCGCAGTGTGCCTTGTTGCTGACGTCGCAGTGTGCCTTGTTGCTGACGTCGCAGTGTGCGTTGTTGCTGACGTCGCAGTGTGCGTTGTTGCTGACGTCGCAGTGTGCCTTGTTGCTGACGTCGCAGTGTGCGTTGTTGCTGACGTCGCAGTGTGCCTTGTTGCTGACGTCGCAGTGTGCGTTGCTGCTGACGTCGCGTGTACAGTGTGCCTTGTTGCTGACGTCGCAGTGTGCGTTGTTGCTGACGTGGCAGTGTGCCTTGTTGCTGACGTCGCAGTGTGCGTTGCTGCTGACGTCGCAGTGACGAGTCACTGCCGTGTGGCTGTCGCAGTGCGCGTGGTGCCGTGTGGCGGCGGGACGCGTGTGTCGCAGTTGCGTGCGACAGCCCGACAATGGCTTGTTTTTGGTGGTACACACAGGAGGTGTTTTGCTTCCCACGTGTGACTGCCGGTCCGTTGTCTCGCCAACAACTCGCGACGGAACGATACCCTATCACAGTGATAAGTCCTCCAGTGGAATGGTGGCCTGTGCCAGCGGTTTGCTTCAAAGTTCACTGAGCGTTGATGTCCCAGTGGAGGAGAAAAAGTGCAGAAGTGCAGAAGAAAAACAGTGGTGAGTGTGGCGATGGCGGGACACTGTATAAGTGAACACGCAGCAGGAAGCCAAGACGTGTGACGCCACTGGCCACGTGCTGCAGAAGTGTGTCAAGAGGCAGTCCAGATGTGTGACGCCCCTGGCCACGTGTCGCAGAGGTGCGCCGCCAGACGGTGCAGATGTGTGACGCCCCTGGCCACGTGTCGCAGAGGTGCGACAGCAGGCGGTGCAGATGTGTGACGCCCCTGGCCACGTGTCGCAGAGGTGCGACAGCAGGCGGTGCAGATGTGTGACGCCCCTGGCCACGTGTCGCAGAGGTGCGACAGCAGGCGGTCTGACCCTGACCACGTGTCGCAGAGGTGCGACAGCAGGCGGTGCAGATGTGTGACGCCCCTGGCCACGTGTCGCAGAGGTGCGACAGCAGGCGGTGCAGATGTGTGACGCCCCTGGCCACGTGTCGCAGAGGTGCGACAGCAGGCGGTGCAGATGTGTGACGCCCCTGGCCACGTGTTGCAGAGGTGCGACAGGAGGCGGTGCAGATGTGTACGCCCCTGACCACGTGTTGCAGAGGTGCGACAGCAGGCGGTGCAGATGTGTGACGCCCCTGGCCACGTGTCGCAGAGGTGCGACAAGAGGCGGTGCAGATGTGTGACGCCCCTGGCCACGTGTCGCAGAGGTGCGACAGGAGGCGGTGCAGATGTGTGACGCCCCTGGCCACGTGTTGCAGAGGTGCGACAGGAGGCGGTGCAGATGTGTGACGCCCCTGACCACGTGTTGCAGAGGTGCGACAGGAGGCGGTGCAGATGTGTGACGCCCCTGGCCACGTGTTGCAGAGGTGCGACAGGAGGCGGTGCAGATGTGTGACGCCCCTGGCCACGTGTTGCAGAGGTGCGACAGTGCCAATTTGAGCCCGGCCACGTGTTGCAGAGGTGCGACAGGAGGCGGTGCAGATGTGACCCCCCTGGCCACGTGTTGCAGAGGTGCGACAGGAGGCGGTGCAGATGTGTGACGCCCCTGACCACGTGTTGCAGAGGTGCGACAGCAGGCGGTGCAGATGTGTGACGCCCCTGGCCACGTGTCGCAGAGGTGCGACAGGAGGCGGTGCAGATGTGTGACGCCCCTGGCCACGTGTTGCAGAGGTGCGACAGGAGGCGGTGCAGCAGGCGATTGCCGCCATGCAGGGCCGGCCGAAGCAGCTGCCGATGCCTTCCAAGCGGCAGTCGGTGATGGCCCGAAGTCCAGAGGCCGAGCGACGGAGACGACGCGACTCGGACAACGGTCAGTGCGCCGGTGGCGGTGCCGGCGCGAGTTGTGCGGCACTGTCTTGTGTGTCCGGCGGGGTGGGCCAGGCCCGCTGTCTGTGTGTCCGGCGGGGTGGGCCGGGCCCGCTGTCCGTGTGTCCGGCGGGGTGGGCCAGGCCCGCTGTCCGTGTGTCAGACGGGGTGGGCCGGGCCCGCTGTCCGTATGTCCGTATGTCCGGCGGGGTGGGCCAGGCCCGCTGTCTGTGTGTCAGACGGGGTGGGCCGGGCACGCTGCCTTGTGTGTCCAGCGGGGTGGGCCGGGCCCGCTGACCGGGTGTCCGGCGGGGTGGGACAGGCCCGCTGTCCGTGTGTCCAGCGGGATAGGCGGGGCCCACTGTCTGTGTGTCCAGCCGGGTGGGCCGGGCCCTCTGTCTGTGTGTACAGCGTGGTGGGCCGGGCCCGCTGTTGACGTCACCGTGCTCTTCAATTAATTATCCAGACTAACGTCGGCAATGTGCGACGTCTGTGGCGGTGTGGCACGCCGAGCCACGGACTCTGACCCTCGCTGGGCCGGTGACGCGACATTTGACCCAGCGTAGGTAGGGCTCAGACTGGGCGGTGCGGTCCTGCTCAGACTGGGCGGCCCGTGTGTTGGCTATGCTGTTTCACACGATGGACGTCACAAGCTCTGGCATCGTTCACTGACGATCAGGCTTATTGGTGATTGGGGTGGCATGCTGGTGCCGGCGTTTGTTTGTTCGGACTTCAGTTGGCTGCAGACGTTGTCGTGATGTTGACCGATGGCTGATGGTGTGCGTGTACCGAGACTGTAACAGGCTAGCTCGGACGAGGACAGCTCGGTGGCCTGTTGACGTGACTGGTGGATGTGTGACAGACTCGAGCTCGGACGAGATCAGCCCGGTGGCCTGTGACGTGACTGGTGGATGTGTGATAGACTCAGAGCTCAGTGGTCTGTTGACGTGACTGATGGATTTGTGACAGACTCGAGCTTGGTGACCTGTTGACGTGACTGATGGATGTGTGACGGACTCGAGCTCGGACGAGGACAGTTCGGTGGCCTGTTGACGTGATTGATGGATGTGTGACAGACTCGAGCTCGGACGAGGACGACAGCTCTGTGCCGGGCGAGCCGGCCACCCCCGAGGTGGACCGGGCGCGACCACACCACGGCGCTGCGCCGTCTGACACCAGCAGCCTGGGCTCGGCTCGCGACACCCCTCCCCAGAGTCGGTCTCGACCGCTGCCGCCGCCTCCCACCTCGCAGCAGATGCTGCCGCCTTCACAGCCGCCACCGGCCCAGAACAGGTGGGTCGCTTAGCCCGGCCGACACCGGCTCAGGCGAGGTGGGTGTGTCACTTAGCCGGTCCGACACGGTGGTGAGCAGATTCATCACGGCCGGCGGTGACCGTCACGCGTCGCGCTGGTGCCCCACTTACCGACAGACAATAAACAAGTGGCAGACGGGTGAGTCAGACGGATCGTATGACAACTATTGCCCTGCTCTGCTGCACCCCTCACCGCGTGTGTGAGCGGCTAGGTGGAGAAGCGCCAGCGTGGTCGGGTCCATGTAGGTCAGTTCAGACTGCTGTGTAAGCAGGTGGCCGGTATTTGATTTTCACGCGCCGTTCGATGTGATGAGGATGGGGAGGCTGGCGAAGGTGACGCTGGCAGGTGGGGTATGTGGTGACATGCGATTAGACGCCGATGTGGATTCTTCGAGTGGGTGGGAAATACCGACACCATCAGTTGTGTCCAGGCTTTGAACACCACTGAGGAGCGGTGCTGGGTAGGTAGCTTCTGTGAACGGACCAGGGGTAAGATCGGTCACAGCATCCCGGCACGGCACCTGTCCCGCTCACCCTACACCAGCAGACCGCTTCAGGGCACTACCGGTAACATCATCCCGGCACGGCACCTGTCCCTCTCACCCAACACCAGCAGACCGCCTCAGGGCACGATCGGTCACAGTACCCTAGCACGGCACCTGTCCCGGTCACCCTGCACCAGCAGACCTCTCCTCCCCGAAAGAGAGAGAGAGCTGTTCTGTACTGCCTCCGTCCTCTCGGCCCCTCGTCGTATCTGTCGCGTCGCCGTGCGGCGTGCCTATGACGTCATCGCTCACATTGACACCTCTGGCGACTCTGTGTCATTTCCAGAGCTGCATGGGTCTCGTATCGCCCTGACAGCCGTCCCTTCTGACGTTTGTCCCGTTTTGCCCTGTCCCACTCTCCCGTCCTGACATCTTCCCCGTTTTGTCCCGTTGTGACACCCGTCCCGTTCTGACGTCTGTTCCAGCACTCACACGGTCACAGTTGTTGCAGCCACTTCGGCTCACCCCCGAGCCTATCCACCGTACACATCTACCGCTAGCTACTCTGACACAAGGGCCAGGTCTGTGTATAGTACACCACTGGCCCACCGCCGTGTACCCACTAGTACCCACCGCCAGGTGTAGACATCGATCGAAATGAGGCGGGCGACGGACACAGCTGATCTCTAGTGTGTTATTTCGGGAATATCCGGGGGTGGCCCAGTTATAAAACAGTGCAAACTGGGGTCAGATTGTATTTGTGCGGCAACAGGTAACAATTTGTTGGAGGGTAGCACTCCCAAGGAGAGTTTGATAGTGTCAATAAAAATTGGAATATGTTTCCGTCATGCAGATACACATTTGGTTTCCTTGATATAAGCTTTGTTGTATCCCAGTTTTGAATCGTCAGTAGGGTACATTGGGCCGATGGGCTTCTTTGTATGCATATTTTGGGCGTACGCCCTCATAGTAATGTATATATATATATTTACTCTTGCACCGTGACTGTGGATGCCAAAGCTCCGTCATGCGATCTCCCGGTGGAATCACAGAGAAGACACGCGTGTGATCACTCCTGGTGTGTTGTGCAAGAAATTACCTACCTGTGCAAGAAATTACCTACCTGATTGAGATGAGCCGATGAGAAATGTATCCGCAGAAATGTAGCAGCAAACGATCGAGGTAGCCGCCCCGGTAGCTCAGTTGGTTAGATCGCTGGCCTGCTCTGGTCTCCCCTGTCCTGGCAACGCAGGGTTCGAGTCGCTTCGCGCGCTCGCATTTAGCCCCCGGCTGGGGGGTCAGTTGGCAGCTGGCCCGATAAGGCCGGGGACGAGCTATCGGGCGGCCGTGTCGGTGCATTGACGGCACGTTAAACTTTCGGTCAAAATTGTGCCGTTGAACTTGAATTAATGGATCGGTTGGTGGGACCAGGGTTCATGCAACAAGCTCTGCTTAGCAATAGGACCCTGGTTCATAAAGCCACCCCAACAAGAACTCGGATTAAATTTATATAAAAAGAAGAAAGAAAAAGGTGTGGCCTCATCTGAAGTCTGCTGCCGTACAGCCGTCACCTGTGTGGAGTCTGCCATGCGACTGACTGTAGTGTGACACCATCTGAAGTCTCCTACCGTACAGCCGTCACCTGTGTGCAGTCTGCCATGCGACTGACTGTAGTGTGACACCATCTGAAGTTTGCTGCCGTACAGCCGTCAGCTGTGTGGAGTCTGCCACGTGACTGACCGGAGTGTGACACGTGACGCGTGTGTTGAGCAGACAGTGACTGCGGCTGGCGCGTCTCCGGCAGGTTGAGCAGCAGCTCGCAGTCCTCCAACCACGACCGGCAGCGGGCGCGACTGCGGGACGAGATGACGCAGCTGTCCGAGGTCATGGACAACCTGGCGCCCTGTGAGTGTGTTGCTGCCCAACTGTCCGAGGTCATGGACAACCTGGCGCCCTGAGTGTGTTTCTGCCCAACTGTTCGAGGTCGCGGAAGTAGGTTTCCTGCTCGCAGAGAAACAGACGTCAAGAGGTCACCCTGTGCCGTTTGCGTAAAGGTCACACCCATGCCACTCACAGCTACTTGCTGTGTGGTGACTGTGAGCTTAAGTGTACTAGATGTCACGCACTTTTGACGGTACCTCATGCCATGTTATCCTGTCAGAATTTGGTTTACGAACGTCACCGCCATCTTGAATGAACGCAGTTGGCATCACCCCGCGACATACTCGATGACAACTCGTACATTGTGCCATCTGGACGTGCCTCCCCACCAGACGTGGATTTTCGTACAAGTTATGCTGCTTGCTGATTCGTCTCACGTTTGCATGCAAAATCGGAATTGAATAACTAATAGTTGTAGGTGCAAAATAACCTCGACAGTCAACGCGCCCCAAAGTCCAAATAACTAACTAACAACGTGGCGCCCTGTGAATGCGTTTATGTCCGAGGTCATGGGCATTCTGGCGCCCTGTGGGTCTGCTATTGCCCAAACCAGCGTCGGACGGGAGCCAGCTGTTTATTTTTCCGGCCGCGTGTGAAGTCAGCGGGCATTCCGAGCTCTTCTTGACAGACCTTGGACCCAAACTAGTCATGCCGATGCGTGATTCAGGGTGGGATGCTGGTCCACAGTGGCATGGGTGAGAACCTGGAGGGACACTGGTCGACATTGGTACCAGAGAGAATAGAGCAAACGTCTGATCAATAATGAATGAGTGGGGCTATTTGGGGACACTTGTTGGTGGGTGTCATTTACACCGCTCCAGGTAGTGGAACCATGCACCTGATCACCATATAACTATCGGTGCCAAGCCCACACCTTCGGCTAATATTGGGGCCGCGGTAGCTCAGTTGGTAGAGCGTCGGACTCTTGATCGCAAGATTGTGCGTTCGAATCTCACAGCCGACGGAATTTACCGAGTCCACCCGCGACCAATCGGCGTGAGAGGTTGGCGACGCTATATAACCTAGCGGTTGAATGCGTCGTAAAAGAACCCAAGGTTCTTCTTCTTCGGCTAACATTGGGTTGTGACGACATATTAACGATGCTGATACGTCGATGTCGATGTTGAAAATAGACTGGCTAACCAGATCAGTAATGGACAGCAACGAGTGGTGTCTGCAGCGGGCAGTGAAGCAGCAGCCATCTCTACTCAACCGTAGCCAACAGTAATGGTGCCGAATGGTAACGCTAAAGCACCGCGCCAGCAACGGGCATCTTATTTGCCCTCGCAGTTCGGGAATCAACTTAACTACAAACCCCCACCCCACCCCAACCACCACCCAAGGTTTTTATGTTAGCTTCTAAGGCGTTCGACATGTTGCTTTTAAATTTGGAATAATTGCTTATGATTGATGATCGCATAGTATTTTCGTGAAGGTAAAATCTGTTCAGGTCACAGAGCTAGGGCGGGCGGAAGTCAGGTCGCGTCCTCGTCTTAATGCGGTTTTTATATGTACATTAAGACATCTGCTGTGAGCAAACCGTCCAAGGTGTAGTTACAGGTTGAGGATAAATGTATAATAGGCAGTTAGTTGATGAATGACAAATGTTTTTAAAAATGTTATGCAAGGTCAATTTGGTTCGCACCAGTCCAGCTTGGTTTCTGACCTAGGATTACCTATGTCCTAATGCCATAATTTTAGCACGATGTGGGAAAGATAATTTTGAATTTGAATCCAGCGTTGAAAATTACCCTATTACTCAATTGTCTGCAAAATGAGGATGAACCAAGGGCAGTCCTATTCACCTCGGTCAATAACCTAGGATGACCTTGAAGGGATGCAAACATTGGCAGTGTAAGCAACTCATCTAGTAAGGGCAGATAATGTCATTTAGCTGCCTAAAATGACGATACGTGGCATTTCGACAATTCGCCATTTCTGCGGAGAGAGGTACAGGCACACATTTTGGGTCATGTCTCTGCGACCCGACCTGATAACGACCTGAAACTGTGCACACTTATAGGAAATAAGATGTTGTATGATATATGGTCTAGTTTTGTGATCTTATTGTTTGGCTGGAACTTCTGTACACGGAAACAGTATTTAGTTTTGACCTTGATCTGATCCCGTATCCTGATTTCAGGCCACTCAAGCTGTTTTTTGTTTTGTTTTTCGTCCGACAAGTACATCGATCGATACGCAAAGCTTTTGGATATCTTTGAAATCATACTTCCGATTCCGACAACTCTTGGAAATGTGCTCAAAATTGACACGCTTCGAGACCGGTGACCTAACTTTGGCCTTGTCTAGCTCGGCGACCATCGGTCCGTAAACCAAAAAAGCAGACGTCAAAAGATCCGATATACATTTGTCAGGTGTGCGAAATTTGAGCAGGATCGCTCCACGCGTCCGGTGGCTTCGCCGATAAAAAAGTAATGGGGAGCAAGATGTTCCCCAACCCCCGGCAGTTCCAGGGTTAATGACAGCACATGGTAACGGGTAGTAAGCGTAACGAAAAGTGAGCAATGGTAAAGAGCGGCCGCGGCAGCGGACAGTAGCGGTATCGGAGGTCAGCATTGAAGGCAGTAGCTGGGACGGACAATACGCGTAGCGAACTAGTAAGCAAAGAGCAATACGTATTGTAAGTAACGTATAGTAGCATGACGGACAGTAGCGATACTGGAGGTTGGCATTGGATGACAGCAGTGGTGTCGAGCTGGAGCAGAGCCCGGCCACTGTGGCCAGACGCTGCCGCCTGACGGCCCGTCGGCAGCACCGGGAATCCATCGATGGCATGGCATGGCGTGGGCCCTGTTGGGCTCGGCTGCAGACACGGCTGCCAGCTTATTCATAGCCAGTGTAAATCAACCGAACGCCCGGCGGGCGTCCGTCGAGGCGGCGTTCCGCGGTGTATCGTGATGCGCCGCGCCAGCTCCCAGCCGGCGGGTCATGAATGCCAACGGCTCGCTCGGACCACATTTGCGGCGGCTGGTAGGCGCGCCGGCGGATCGGTCAAAAGCGCCCACTGGAGATGGGCTGGTGGCTGGCTGGATGATGGTGGCGGCGCGTCTCTGGCCGTGGAGGTCAAATGTTGTTATCCGTGCGACTGCTGCGCGTGCCTGTGCGCTGTGACGGTCCGGTCAGGGGTCATGCAGGTGCTGAGGCCCCGTGTTGCGGGGGCGAGATGCCCGTCTCCCAACCGAAAGGTTGTGGGTTCGAGACCCACCTGTCGCTACTCTTCGCCCGCGACCAACCGGTGTGAGAGATGGGCTACGCTGTATGACACAGCGGTCGACGCGTCGTAAAATGAGTAGCATAGCCACTACCACATGGTGTCGGGGCTCCGTTCAATGACCGTTGGGCCGTGGTGTCTGGCTCCGTTGGGCCGTGGTGTTGGGCTCCGTTCAATGACCGTTGGGCCGTGGTGTCTGGCTCCGTTGGGCCGTGGTGTTGGGCTCCGTTGGGCCGTGGTGTCGGGCTTCGTTCCGTGACCGTTGGGCCGTGGTGGCGGACTCCGTTCAGTGACCGTTGGGTCGTGGTGTCTGGCTCCGTTCAGTGACCGTTGGGTCGTGGTGGCGGCCCCGCTGCCACGTCACTGTCCCAGCTATGAACTACGGACGACACGATACAGCGTGACCTACGTCCGCCCTGATGTTTCCTGTCCTCCGCGCATGCCATCCCGGACGGCTGCTATTGGCGGACGACCATTGTACACGAAACTGTCGCCTCGAGCGTCCTCAGACGACCAGCGTGAAGTGGAATCCGCCGGACCCGGTCTGTCTGGGTTCGGCTGCTGCCTCTGGCGTGAGCCGTCAGCTGGAAAGATTGAGCAGTTCAAGGGAACTGGTTGCTACCGGCTCGCTCATTGTTTGCGAGTTGCACAATGGGCGCTCACAAATAGCTTCGTATTGTTTTGTCAATTATAAGTCAGTACACTACGGACAATTGTGGATTTTCAGTTACATGATGCCAACGCTAGATGTCTAGATAGTGGATGGGCGATAGTGGAGAGACCGGCGCGAACGTGGCGTTCTCACCCTCGGCATGTGCGGGGGATGTCGCAGGCGGACGTCAGGCACTAGCGGGTGGCTAATGTTTGTTCATGCAGTCATATCACGCAGAGCATTGGGCACTCGCCAAACTGTTCACTCAACACGCTGCCACTGGGAGGTAACCTCACCAGAGGCGGTGTCGCCTGTGCCTGTGTGGAGGAAGTCGCCCACCCTGGCGTGCTCCTTGTATTTGAAGAGTATCCCTTCTCAACACAAGCAGCGAAGCAGCTCTGTAGCATAGCCGGCACTGAGGGTGGAATCCGCCTCCGTGATCGCGGAAGCTCGTTAGGCGTCAGACGCAATGTTACTGCGGACATCGAGGGATCTCCAGTAAAGAAAGAAAACAGGTGCCATTCAAGAACTCTGAAACATGCACCCCCGAACAAGCGGTCCCGGATGCTCACTAGTGTGTGCGCGAAGAATATAGTTACAATTTATGAGACTCTGTCTCCATAAAATATGATGCGAAGTGCATTTATGAAAGTTAGCTTGCCTTCAGATGTCAATTTTATTGCCATTTGCAGTGACCTATTGCGCATATTGTTACTTTCCGTATTTACTTTTTTAACTATTTTCCACCATAGACGGCCGGCCGCCGGCCGCCTCCGGCCCGTCACCAACCGCCCACCATTCATAACATGGCGGGGCGCGGGAATCCAATTCCCTGAATGTGAATGGGCCCCAACGCCAAAGTTACAGGCAGATTTTCATATTTGAAACGATAGACGATTGTGCCTGGCATGAGTTCCGCCACCATTATAGTTGAGGCCGACATATTTTGGCGAAATTGTTTACGAACATTACGCTTATGGGCATTGAAGGGAAAGAATGCATCTACAACCGCGAATTTCTCCTACACCATTTTGGCGTGGCAGAGCCGATGTTGCTTAGTATTGTTGAAGGGTGGAACTTTACTTTATATCGTGTCACCGCTCGGCGGCCCTACGGATCCTCTAGGCAGCAACCGTCGGCGCTTGACATGCATCGAGCCATGCCAGAACGTCAATAATATCGCAAAGCTTCATGTCAAAAGGTAAAAAGTGACAGGGTTAGACATCTATAAAAGTAGTCGAGTATGGCACCAGAAGGCAGCTGATTTTATGCCGGTTTATTCGAGACCATTGGAAATTAATTCGCTAATGTAGAACATCTGATATACAATTAAAAGTAATACAATGTGATAATTTGAGACACAAATCCTGGAATTGAGTGCAAAAATAACAGGGTTAGATAACTATAAAAGTAGTCGAGTATGACATCAGAAGGCAGCGGGTTTCATGCCGGTTTATTTAAGACCATTGGAAATTAATTCGGTAATGTAGAACATCTGATATACAATTTAAAGAAATATAATGCGATAATTCGATATGCAAATCCTGGAATCGAATGCAAAAATGACAGGGTTAAAAGACTATAAAAGTAGTCGAGTATGGCATCATAAGGCAGCGGATTTTAAGCCTGTTTATTTAAGACCATTGGAAATTAATTCGGTAATGTAGAACATCTGATATACAATATAAAGTGATGCAATGTGATAATTTGGGACACAAATTCTGGAATTGAGTGCAAAAGTGACAGGGTTAAACCTTCATGGAAGTTATTCAAGATGATATAAAAATGTAGCACGTTCGATTTTCGTTTAGTTAAGAACATTGGAAATTGTCAGGACGTCACACAGAAGATGTATGAGACGTGTTTATCACAAGATGTTGAGTGGCCAATTGCACCCATTTCACTTTAAGGGCAAAGTGACGGGGTGAAATGATTTGATAATAAAACGAACAACACATCATAAGAGAGCTTGTTTCAATGTTGTTCAAATTGGACCATTGGAAATTACTTGCACCTCGTCTAGAAACCAGAATATAGCATTAATAAAAGCAAGCCCACTCTGGTGGTGTTCCTTCACAAACCCACCACCAGAGCGGCGCCACCGGTATTATGTCCGCTTATGACGCCTAACGTAAGGGTGGCGACGCGAAGTTTTCAGGGTGAACGTGGGTCGGGAGAACTATGGTGAGATCGGCGAGGTCGATCGGGCTCGAAGTGCCGACATCAGTCATTTGGGGAACTTTGACCCGAACTACCCTGACCTAACGACTTGACCGATAACCGTTAAATTATGTCATATTGCTCCTGACAACGCAAAGTTCATTGGCTGTGAGTTCGGTCTCGATGGTATCACACGCTTCACAACGATAGCACAAACACTCGAGTAGTTTGGTTGTGAGCCATCAGCCGTAACTTCGAGGGCCGACACCTCGAAATGTTCCGAGTGGCCTCAACATTATCTTCGCCAATGGACTCTCAGTTTAAAACTGCGCAGCTGGGCGGGGAATTGGCGCTGTACGAAGTGTTTTTCCTCACCGTATCCGGGAAAACAAGTCTGAACGTGAACGGCACTTCTACCCAATTCACTGCCTGTGTGAGCACTCACGAACAGAGATAGAAGTTGGGTGACGTCTTAATGATGCAGGTTTTCTATGGGTGACGGATTGGACTCGGTTTGCCCCTGGGCTGGGCCGAGCTGTGCTGCGTGAATCCGGGGCAAAGCGTATTGTCCGGTCACGATACTCAGTTCAAAAATGACCTCCGGTCAGCCTCTCGAAACGACGTTGGCTCATCTCCAACACACCCAGACACAGTCCGGAACGAGAGGAAATCGTCACATTAGGATCTGAAGCATGATGACGCCACGCGGTGCCCCCTCAGCTGCCTTCTGCAATGAGCACCTAGTTACAGCGTTCTACGGGGCATCTAAATGTGGTGTTTCCGTTTAAAATGGAGATCGGTGCCTTGCACGACACGTCGGCTTTGGAAGTGGCAACTGGAGACTGCTTGTTATGGATTATTTAACTTGAACTGAGCATGCCTCCACAGAATACGAACCGTTGGTTGAGAGGGAACGTGACCCGACCCGACCTGACCTGTACCGCTCCTCTCAGACAGCTGCAGCCAGTGTTTGGCACGGTGTCCGTGGTATTTCGTGACGTGACCTGACCTGGCCTGACCTGACCTGACGCCGCCAGACTGCGAGCCGCCGGATGTGACGCACAACACGGGCAGCAGTCGCGGCTCCCGGTACCAGCCTCCACACATGTCGTCCGTCAGGGTCAACAGCAGCACCAGCATCACGGCCGCGCTCGACGAGGCTCACGGAGGTGGGTCTGCTCGGTCACCGCTCCGTCAGGCTCACCCCGCCGCCAGGCTCACCCCGCCGCCAGGCTCTCCCTGCCACCCAGGGACCTTACTTACTTCTAAGTACCTTTAAGTACTTCCTCCAGGCACTGGGTAAAACGCGTGTCCCTGGGAAGGTAGCATAGGAGGTAGAAATTGGCTACAAGTGAAAGAAAATCACATCGTGTTTGCGAACAAAGGACTCGATGGTCGCAAGGAGTCGGTGTGCAATGCGTGCTGACTGGTGAGCTATGCGGATGTAATCCTGGGGCAGAGAAATCCTGTAATCCTAATCATGTAGTAATCCTGAGGCAGAATTATTTCACGGCTCCTGTGACTGTTCGATCATGTCATGTGTCTTCGCCAGTCTCTCATGTCGATAGGTGGCAGGTTGACCGGCAAGTCCGGCAGCCAGTAATCCTGGAAGATTGTGTGCTTATAATGCATGTGAAGGGTTGTTACATTTACGTGTTCTTTAAAAGCTGTGGTAGAGTAATGCGGGAATCTTCAGGCTTGTAGTGCATGCGAAATTTACCTTTTTATGCCCGCTTTGCGTCGGGACTATCTTCCAATCGGAACCAACTCCTATTAGTGTGAAGTGAGTATTGGATTATATTCTCACCTGGATGCCATACCACATCTAAACTCAGGATTTGGAGGTATTGGTCTGCGCGGTAAGTAAGAAGTTTTGTACAGCCACTAGGCATCTGAAGTTCTAACTCGTCAGGAGCATAGCTTCACAGGTCCACGTAGGCGGACCTGCCTATTTCTGTGGAGGAACCCGGGACTTTCGATGTTGGCTTGATCCCCTCCAATAATATTGTTGTGGGGAGCCGTACGGAGCATTGTTGAATTAAAGACGATTATAAAAAGTAACCAAATGCTCATATTAAATAAAATAGACTCACAAATTGGTGTGACATATTTCGGGCATGACCCTTCTTAGGAGTCAGAGTAAATACTCAGATATTTGGCGTACAGGATGTGTAGCACATCAAATCCTGTGCGTAAAATGTCTCTGTGTGTATACTCTGTCTCCGAAGAAGGGCAATGCCCGATATATAGCAGACCAATTTGTTAGTATTTTACTTAATGAGTATTTGATTACTTTTTAGAATCGTCCCCCCCCCCATAAATGGCAAGATTTTAACACGCTACCTTTTATCAGACCCCCCCCCCCCCCCATCCGTTTTGGTTTTGCGTCATCAGTTTCAGCATAGCTGGGGCCTGCCAGTAATTGCTTTGAAGTTCCAGCTCTGTCGGCGAGCCAATATTTAGTGCGCATCGCGTTGATTACGGTAGCCGTGTGGGGCCGGGCCGACATCATGCAAGCGGCCTGCTTATGTCTTCTGGCTGTGGAGGCTGATGGCAACTCGAACGCCAGCTAGCGTATCAGCTGAAATATAAACACCAGTGTTTTGAGTGGGGCAGTGGTGAGACCGTATTGCTTGTATTGCAAAATGTGTCGTGGAATCGACCAGGGTTTTTTCATTGTCGTCATGAAGGCTGCTGCGCCCAGACACCCGCACCGCGCGCCCTCAGACACCAATCCACCACCGTCACCACACCCGCACTCGAGACGCCAAACGCGTCGCACCACAACACGCCACAGACGTTGCACACACACGGTGAGCGCTGCAGGCCAGTGGACGCCGGTGCACGCTTCAGTGCGCCATGGTCTGGCGGTCCGTGGTGGTGTGGTGGCGCCCGGCACGGTCACGTCACCGGCGCCGCACAGCTTGGCGGCCGGTCGGCGGCCGAAAAATGCCGCCACCCTGCAGGCCGAGTGTGGCCGGAGCGAGCGGCGCCATAGCGGCCAGCTGATGATGGTCCAGCCGACGGGTGCGGTCCGACTGTGGTGTGGCGGCCATGGGCCAGCCGTAGGTGCGGTCCGACTGTGATGTGGCGGTCATGGTCCAGCCGACGGGTGCGGTCCGACTGTGGTGTGGTGGCCATGGTCCAGCCGACGGGTGCGGTCCGGCTGTGGTGTGTTGGCCATGGGCCAGCCGACGGGTGCGGTCCGACTGTGGTGTGGTGGCCATGGGCCAGCCGACGGGTGCGGTCCGACTGTGGTGTGGTGGCCATGGGCCAGCCGACGGGTGCGGTCCGACTGTGGTGTGGTGGCCATGGGCCAGCCGACGGGTGCGGTCCGACTGTGGTGTGGTGGCCATGGGCCAGCCGACGGGTGCGGTCCGACTGTGATGTGGTGGCCATGGTCCAGCCGACGGGTGCGGTCCGACTGTGGTGTGGTGGCCATGGGCCAGCCGACGGGTGCGGTCCGACTGTGATGTGGTGGCCATGGGCCAGCCGACGGGTGCGGTCCGACTGTGGTGTGGTGGCCATGGGCCAGCCGACGGGTGCGGTCCGACTGTGATGTGGTGGCCATGGGCCAGCCGACGGGTGCGGTCCGACTGTGGTGTGGTGGCCATGGGCCAGCCGACGGGTGCGGTCCGGCTGTGATGTGGTGGCCATGGGCCAGCCGACGGGTGCGGTCCGACTGTGGTGTGGTGGCCATGGTCCAGCCGACGGGTGCGGTCCGGCTGTGGTGTGGTGGCCATGGGCCAGCCGACGGGTGCGGTCCGACTGTGGTGTGGTGGCCATGGGCCAGCCGACGGGTGCGGTCCGACTGTGATGTGGTGGCCATGGGCCAGCCGACGGGTGCGGTCCGACTGTGATGTGGTGGCCATGGTCCAGCCGACGGGTGCGGTCCGACTGTGGTGTGGTGGCCATGGGCCAGCCGACGGGTGCGGTCCGACTGTGATGTGGTGGCCATGGTCCAGCCGACGGGTGCGGTCCGGCTGTGGTGTGGCGGCCATGGGTCAGCCGTATGTGCGGTCCGGCTGTGATGTGGTGGCCATGGGCCAGCCGACGGGTGCGGTCCGGCTGTGGTGTGGTGGCCATGGTCCAGCCGACGGGTGCGGTCCGGCTGTGGTGTGGTGGCCATGGGCCAGCCGACGGGTGCGGTCCGACTGTGACGTGGCGGCCATGGTCCAGCCGACGGGTGCGGTCCGACTGTGATGTGGCGGCCATGGGTCAGCCGACGGGCCGGCGGCGGACACTGTGGCCAGATGTGCGTCAGACCAGCTCTGTCTCTCTGTCTGTCTGTCTGTCTGTCTGTCTGTCTGTCTGTCTGTCTGTCTGTCTGTCTGTCTGTCTGTCTGTCTGTCTGTCTGTCTGTCTGTCTGTCTGTCTGTCTGGGGGTGCCGGTGTGCCTGTCCCCGCTGGCCGCCCTGCACGCCCCGTGCACCAGCCGACACGCCTCTGCTGGGTGTGTCCGTGTGCGTGAGGTATGCAGACGGCCTGGGACGCTCCTGTCGGCCGGTCTGAGGCGCTCCTGGTGTGCCGGTCTGGGGACGCTCCTGGTGTACCGGTCTGAGGCGCTCCTGGTGTGCCGGTCTGGGGACGCTCCTGGTGTGCCGGTCTGAGGCGCTCCTGGTGTGCCGGTCTGGGGACGCTCCTGGTGTACCGGTCTGGGACGCTCCTGTCGGCCGGTCTGATGCGCTCCTGGTGTGCCGGTCTGGGGACGCTCCTGGTGTGCCGGTCTGGGTACGCTCCTGGTGTGCCGGTCTGAGGACGCTCCTGGCGGCCGGTCTGGGTACGCTCCTGGCGGCCGGTCTGAGGTGCTCCTGGCGGCCGGTCTGGGGACGCGCCAGTCGGCCGGCTCCCGGACTTTTCTGGTGTGACCGCTGCCGTCCTCTCTGAGTCACCGGCCTCCAGCTGCAGTCGGCCGGCAGAGGGTCGCTGGCGTGCGTGGCGCCGCCTGGCCGGTTCGGCGAGACGGCTGCGCCACGCCGCCGGGCCACGTGACCGGGCCGTGAGTGCTCCAGTGACGGTGTGCACGAGCCGTTGTCGGTGCTGCCGGCGGCTGGTGTCCGGGTACGGTACCGTCCGTACCCGCACCAGCACCAGTGCCAGTACCACCTGCCTGGTGTGCCCGCGAGTGCCGAGCACCGTGTGACCTGGTACCCGTAAACTACAACAGCCAACCAGCCCACGAGTGCTCAGAAAGGTGCGCCGCATCCATGCGCGGAGTCGAGCCGGTGTTGGGTCGATCTGTGTGTCCTGAAGTTGCCAGCAAGTGTGGGGCTCACCTGCAGGTCGCTGCAGCCTGCAAATATTGACAGACAACCGTCTCTCGGCACCAAAGTAAGCCTGCAAGTATTGACAGACAACCGTCTCTCGGCACCAAAGTAAGCCTGCAAGTATTGACAGACAACCGTCTCTCTCGGTACCCAAGTAGGCCTGCAAGTATAGACAGACAACCGTCACCTGTCACATAGCAACGCTATGTGACAGGTGACGCGTCGTAAAACCAATGGCAATGACGATCGTCTGGGAAAATTACGGCAGTCCTCTGTGATCATCGGGGTATCGTAGTGTACTCTGACCGGGGTCGCAGATTTTCTTCATAGGGAGAGCCGTCTCCCCTCTGGCTGCACCTCTGACTCTGGCCATCCGAATACCCAGTCTGACTCTTGTGACCATCAGGATATCGGCCCGGGTTCACCTCAAACTCAACCGACCGTCTGTATATCCGGCCTGACTCATCTGACCGTCTGTATTCCCGGCTGGACTGCTCTGACAGTCTGCATACTCGATCGGACTCCTCTGACCTCTTATAGACCAGGTCACTTATCTGGCAGTCTGCATACTCTACGTCAGGTATATATGTCAGGTTGCTCTGACCGTTTGCCTACCCGGTCGGGCTCCCGTGTCTGCGGTTTTTGACCCGGCGACCAGATGGAGCCACAGCCGGACCGGGCCGTCAGCGGCGACTGGGTCAGTCCGGTACTGCCGTGTCCGGCCGCTGCCCCAGACCGGTCCCGGACCGGTCCCGGGCCGAGCGGATCATGACCGACGCCTGAGCTGGCCGGAGCTCCGCGCCGCTGGGACGAGTGGTCTAGGGGTTAGATGCTCGTCTTGCAATCGAAAGATTGTGGGTTCGAGTCTCACCTGTCGCTACTCTTCGCCCGCGACCAATCGGCGTGAGATATTGGCGACGCTATGTGACTCAACGGTCGACGTGTCGTAAAACCAATAACCAACCAGCTCCCCGCCGCGTTTTGGGTGTCCGATTCGTATCTGTCACCAGGTGATGGCCGGCAATTCCAGTGCTGGTGGCTGAGTCAGGTGTGAACGGCCTGGTGGAACGTGGCTTGGTGTGTGTGGTCCAGTGGCCGGGGGGTGGGTGGTCGTAACGAGTGGATGTCATTGTGATCTGACTGGACGTGGTGTAGTGTGTGTGGTCCAGTGACGGGTGGACGTTTGTGTGTTGTGTGTAGTCGACAGGTGGACGTTGATGTGGTGTGTGTGGTCCAGTGACGGGTGGACGTTGGTGTGGTGTGCGTGTATGGTGTGCGTGGTCCAGTGACGGGTGGACGTTTGTGTGTTGTGTGTAGTCGACAGGTGGACGTTGATGTGGTGTGTGTGGTCCAGTGACGGGTGGACGTTGGTGTGGTGTGTGTGGTCCAGTGATGGGTGGACGTTGGTGTGGTGTGACGGGCGGACGTCGACGTGGTGTGACGTCACACGTGCGGCTGCAGCCGGCGCTCGCAGGCCGGACGGCGGTGCGCGTACCCAGGATTGGCGTGACTGGTCAGTGCGACTGGCCGGCTTTCCTGCTAGCGTATGACGTCGCACGGGCCGTGTCGACGGTGAGTCAGCCCGCTCGGCCGCTGCCCGCCGCCCGCCGCCCGCCACCCGCCACGGCCACACGCCTCCTGACACACGCAGTGTCAGCGACGGGACGACACCGACACACGACACCGACGCTGTCGCACTGACGCCGAAGCTGACATACTGACGCCGAAGCTGACATACTGACGCCGAAGCCGACATGCTGACGTACTGACACTCACATGCCGGCACGCACTGTCACAGCGACGCTGACTCCTAAACAGGCCGAGTGGCGGTGTGTCCGGGTCACTGAGTGCCGCCAGGAGTGGTGGGTGGTGTTGGGCCTCTGCATGCTCAGTCCGCCGGGTACTGTTTGTGTCTCAGCGTACTCAGCTCTGAGTCACATGTGTACCCTTGTCTGGAGCCACTCTCGACGGCTACCGACGATGACCTGCGATCTCCGCCGCTGGTGTGCTGTGGTCCCTGCTGGTCCGGCGGCGGTCTGCACCTGAGTAGTCGACTCCAGCCGGGTCTGTCAACAGCTGGCCGGCAGCGCCTGGCCTCGCCGGACGCGTCTGACGGCACCATGCCTGATCATGTCTCGAGCCGCCACCGAGCTGCGCGGGTACCACTGCGCCGGTGCAGTCATGACACTTCTGCGCCTGCCACACGGGTACACGGCCACACTGGTGGTGTAGTGGTGATACTACTGAGGCTGCCACACTGGTACGGCTGGTGTAGTGGTGACACTACTGTGCCTACCACATCGGTACCGCTGGTGTAGTGGTGACACTGCTGAGCCTGCCACACTGGTGCCGTGGGTGTAGTGGTGACGCTACTGAGCCTGCTACACTGGTACCGCTGGTGTAGTGGTGACTACTGAGGCTGCCACACTGGTACCGCTGGTGTAGTGGTGACACTACTGAGCCTGCCACACTGGTACCGCTGGTGCATGGTGACGCTACTGAGGCTGCCACACTGGTGCCGTTGGTGTAGTGGTGACGCTACTGGCCTGCTACACTGGTACCGCTGGTGTAGTGGCGACTACTGAGCCTGCCACACTGGTACCGCTGGTGCATGGTGACGCTGCTGAGCCTGCCACACGGGTACCACTGGTGTAGTGATGATGCTATTGAGCCTGCTACACTAGTACCGCTGGTATAGTGGTGACTACTGAGCCTGCCACACCGGTACCGCTGGTGTAGTGGTGACGCTACTGAGGCTGCCACACTGGTACCCCTGGTGTAGTGGCGACGCTACTGAGCCTGCCACACCGGTACCGCTGGTGTAGTGGTGACACTGCTGAGCCTGCCACACTGGTACGGCTGGTGTAGTGGTGACTCTATTTAGCCTGCCCTGCCCCACCATGGGACGCCACTAACGCCGCTCGCCGTCCACAGCCACGGCGCGTTGGAAGGTATCTACCAAGATCCAACAGCTGCTCAACACTCTGAAGCGGCCCAAGCGGCGGCCGCTGCCCGAGTTCTACGTGGACGACGAGGAGGAGCTGGAGCGGGCGGCCAGCATGCGGGACCCGACAGCTCCCAAGCCCGAGGGCGGCCCCATGACGCCGGCTGTGGGCGAGCATCTCGAGGTAGGCGGTTGCCGCGCGTCTTGCTGTGCACTCGGGGAGCGGCACGAGCTCCTGGTCACATGGCTGGTCCGATGGTGAGGTTGGCGTCCGCTTGCCGGAGGGTCGATTTGTCAGGTGGTACGGGTTGGCGCATGGTTTGCCGCTGGCAATATTTGTATCGGTGAAAAACCTGTGGGAGAGTGGCGACGTTCAGTGCCCTTGTGATTTGAATGTGTGGTGAGTGTGGTAGCTTTTCCTGTCTTTGAAGGTGTGAACAACGGCAGATAACTGTGAACTGAGCCGGTCGATGTGTGCGGTGAGGTGAGCGTCACGATAATTAAGTGTCTTGAAAGGCTGAAATAACTGGGCCGTTGGGATATTTCCGGTGGCAGGCGTCGAAAGGATTGGTGGAAGGAGAGCAACCGCATTGAATACCCGATTAACCTCCAGAATGTTTCTTCGGCTACTCCTTGATTGATACGTGTGGCGATGTGGACAGGCTATGGGAGACTTGTTCTCTGAACTTCTTTCAGCTGACTCTGAGATCATCTTAGGGAATCCGCGCTATGCAGTATTACAACTGCCGCCGAGTGTGTGCGCAGTTCCGTGTCAGCTGGCTGTGAGGTCAGCGAACTGCAGTCCTACATTTGTATGTCAACGCGCGCCTTGGTGTGTGCAGACTCTGCAGGCTGGAGCCCCATCACTGTCCGCGTGCGTCAGCCGTGTTCTGCGGTTCTGTAATCTGTCTGCCTCTGCATCGGCCTCCCCGGCTCCCGCCCGGGGGTGTCCTGTGATAGTACTCCGTTCGGCGGTGCGGCGGCTTTCGTGCTCTTCTTGTGTTGTGGCGCGCCGTCGTGCTACCAGACCCGGGCTGTACACCCGTATCCGTATGCTCCATGTTGTGTCCGTATGGCTGGCTCGCGGGGTGTCTGAGACATAACCTCACGCATGTCTTGGCTCAGTCATGTGTGGCAGTACTGGGTATGCCCGGTATCGGCGACTGTGTGTGGCAGTACTCAGTATGCCCGGTATCGGCGACTGTGTGTAGCAGTACTGTGTATGTCCGGTCTCGGCGGCTGTGTGTGGCAGTACTGGGTATGTCCGGTATCGGCCGTCGTGTGTGGTAGCACTGGGTATGTCCGGTATCGGCCGTCGTATGTGGCAGCATTGGGTATGTCCGGCATCGGCGGCTGTGTGTGGCAGTACTGGGTATGCTCGATATCGGCGGCAGTGTGTGGCAATACTGAACGTGTCCGGTGTCGGCAGATCCCCGCCGGGCTGCCGCGGAACCTGGAGGCGGCCGTGCAGCGGTACGGCTCGGCCACGTTCAAGGCGGCGTGCGCGTCCGTGCTGGACGCCACCAACCGCGCCTCGGTGCCGCTCACCTACGGCAAGCTGCTCAGTCGAGCACACAAGATCGCCTACGCGCTGCTCAGCAAGGCGCGCGGCGAGACCAGCCTGAAGCCGGGCGACCGTGTGGCGCTGGTGTACCCCAACAGCGACCCGGTCAGCTTCATGTGCGCCTTCTACGGCTGCCTCTACGCCGGCATGGTGCCCGTGCCGATCGAGGTGCCCATCACGCGCCGGGTGAGTGTCCGCCGCGAGCTGGCTGTCGGGTCCGGCCTGTTTGCCGACTGTTTAGTGCCGTGTGTCGCATAGGTGTGGCCAGTGCTGCCTGGCCGACTGTTTAGTGCCGTGTGTCGCATAGGTGTGGCCAGTGCTGCCTGGCCGACTGTTTAGTGCCGTGTGTCGCATAGGTGTGGCCAGTGCTGCCTGGCCGACTGTTTAGTGCCGTGTGTCGCCTAGGTGTGGCCAGTGCTGCCTGGCCGACTGTTTAGTGCCGTGTGTCGCATAGGTGTGGCCAGTGCTGCCTGGCCGACTGTTTAGTGCCGTGTGTCGCATAGGTGTGGCCAGTGCTGCCTGGCCGACTGTTTAGTGCCGTGTGTCGCATAGGTGTGGCCAGTGCTGCCTGGCCGACTGTTTAGTGCCGTGTGTCGCCTAGGTGTGGCCAGTGCTGCCTGGCCGACTGTTTAGTGCCGTGTGTCGCATAGGTGTGGCCAGTGCTGCCTGGCACGTCAAGGCAGCTGACGCGCCCGAACACCCCAACTGCACACACACGGACTTGTGAAGCCGTCCAAGCAAGGAATAGCTGTCATGCCCGAGTTATTTCGTGCATCGGACAGAAGGGGTGCGGGACACGTAAACGTGTCGCACACATGCTCTGGCACGCAGCACTATGCACATACTATAACCGGATAGTGTGCCGCACACATGCTCTGGCACACAGCACCATACACATACTATAACCGGATAGTGTGCCGCACACATGCTCTGACACGCAGCACCATGCACATACTATAACCGGATAGCGCGAATGACAGGCTATTTGCCCATCGAATTTGATGGCCATCGAGGTGTCCTCGAAAGGCTACCCTTTCGAGTTCTGCCGAACACAGCTACTGACCCCGGACGTTGAGTGGATGCCATTGGAGGTGGTCTCCGCCGTCTGAACAGGCAACGGAGCGCGTTGTGGAGCGCCGGCTGACTCCGCAGGCTGACGTGACGTGTCATGACGTGACGTGACGTGACGTGACGTGTGTCGGCAGGACGCCGGCTCGCTGCAGATCGGCTTCCTGTTGGGCAGCTGCGGCGTGCAGGTGGCGCTCACCACCGAGCCGTGCCACAAGGGCCTGCCCAAGACCACCAACGGCGAGGTGGCCGTGTTCAAGGGCTGGCCCAAGCTGTACTGGTTCATCACCGAACACCTGGCGCGGCCGCCCAGGGAGTGGCAGCCGCCGCCCCGACTCAACGACGACACGCCCGCCTACACCGAGGTGAGGCTCTGCCCCCTGCCACGCCCACCGGCTGACCACGCCCCCCCCCCCCTCCCATCAACTGGCCACGCATGACAGTCAACTGTATTGTTATGGGCGCTGTATTACCAACGCAGTCGATGCGCCCGTAAGCCCAAATAACCAACCAACCAACAGTCAACTGTGCAGGCCAATGAGTAGGGGCTCAATGGGTATTATGCACTCGCCTTCAGCGTGGAGGCTAACAAGTAGGCTCTACACAAGAATGTATTCGAGAAAACACTGTGTGTTTGTGTGAAATAGTACCACACGATTACGAGGAGAGCCACGTGACTACGGGGAATCGCCACACGGTTAGGAAGGTGATTATGGGGAAAATGCGGTGTGGTTACAAGGGCAATCACCATATGCTACTCTGGAAAAGCATCTTTGTTGTGTGGATGTGCGTATTCAGACCATCGCAGCATCAAGCAGCTGTCAACATGGACGCGTCTGACTCCAGACGTGGTGTTGACGGATTTGTACCATTGCATCGGTGAGCGTACTTGTTATGGCATGTACAAGAAAACTGAGCTTTTACACTCCGTATCAGATTTCCTCAAACGAAAAATATATTTATAGGAAAGATAATGGATCCGTGATGGGTGTGACCCGACTTGACCGGCGCTCTTCCTCTGGAAGGAATGACTGATGGATGTGTCATGATCTGGCAGTTGAGTGAGTCTTAAAATAACCCAATATTCTTCTGACCTGACCTGCGGTCAGTGTTGGATTTTCACTTCTGGGTCTTGGACTGAGAGTGTATAATTATTGGGTTCGGTAAAATATCGGAGTGTATGACATCGAGAAGCCATATAATAGTGTATAAATTTCCATAAACAAGAGTGCATAAATTTGCCGATATTGAATAAATAACATGAAGTCATATACCACGGCTCATTTTTCCACGCATTGAAATAGTACACGGTTTTCCCCAAATCGTAGTGACAGGTGAAAGGGAGTGCACAATTCCAACCTACTATCCATATGCAAGAAGGCACTCACTCACGAACACCACTCAAACGCTCCTGTAGTGTCCGCCTGGAGGACTGGCTGATTAAGCCACAAATGTCTTAATTTGGAATCCCAGCACCACTCGGCTCAACCGTCAGGTCATCTGCACCTTTCCAAGATCTGGTAAAGCTCGTCCACAGCCAAGGCAGGAAGTTCTTTGCTATGGTGTATTATTTTATTTTTCCTGCGATGTCATGGACAAAAAATTTGTTTTGGATGATTCTGGTATTCTGGTTAGGTCCAATTATACTATGAATCATAATATTTTATATATTATGCTAGGTTCTTAGTCTAGGTTAGGTCATTCTGTAAAATAAAATATTATTTATCTATTCATATGTAATTATATATGCAAAATAAAGTATATATTACAATCTAGGTAAAATGTGTTTCAATTTCAATTTCAATTCTCCTTCAATTTGTAAAAAGAAATGCATGGAATCTTAATGTAAAAATAAGATGCAAACACTCATTTTTCTGCAAATGATTACTTTTCAGTTGGCAAACAAATACATGATCATTATCTTCATGCTGCACATATAGCACATTGTGTATTATTATCTGTACCCGGTGAGTCAGACGTGATAAAGAAGTTGAACACTTCATACACTCAATTTAATACCGACATCGAAGACCGTATGTTTCTGCCTTAATTCAACATTGATTTCCGAGAATGAATACTTGCAATCCGCACCCAATGCAGGAAGTTCCTTGCAATGATGTATTATTTTATTTTTCATATGCTTGTCATGGCCCAACAATTTGCTTTGAACAATTCTAGTTTCCCAGTTAGGTTTGGTTATATACTACCATATAATATACTTTATATATTACACTGTTATCTTAGTCTAGGTTAGGTTATTTTCATATTATGTATCTATTCATATGTAATTTTTGAAGTCTTCACCATAAGTAGGCCGTGTACTGCTTTCACGTCCTGTCGGTTATTTGGGTTTTATGGCACATCAACTGCATTGGTTATACAGCACTCATAACTTGCATGTCCTCATTTCCGGTCACATTGTATATATCTGCATAGGTAAGTTTAGTAATAATATCTACTAAACTTCCAAGGATGTGGTGATTCTCCAGTATATGCAGTGTAAGAATGGCAGAGAACGTAGCATGATATAAAATATTTTGTCATATTATAATCTAACCTAACAGGACAACCAGAATCATCCAAAATAATTTTCCGGCCATCAGCAAATTTTACAAAAAAATACAGCATCGCAAGGACCTTCCGGTCTTGGCCGAGGACGCATGTGGTTCTCGGAAATAAATGTCAAATTAAGGCAGAAGCATGAGGTGAAGTTAAGTGCTGTAAGTTAGATGGCAGATTATTAAATTGATTGCATGAAGTGTTGAATTCTTCTTTATCAAGTCTAACACAAATAATATATGCATAAAATAATTAATATAATATATGCAAAATAAAATAATACAGCATCACAAGGAACTTCCAGCCTTGGCTGCGGACACATCAGGTTGCAAGTATTCATTCTTGGAAATGAATGTCCAATTAAAGCAGAAACATTAGGATTTTGATGTCGGAGTATTAAATTGAGTGCATGAAGTGTTTATTTTTTTAAACATGTCTGACACACCAGGTATGGATAGTTATACATGTGCTATATTGCAGTGAAGATTATGATCAGGTATTTGTTTGCCAACTCAAAGGTAATCATTTGCAGAGAAAATTAGTTGTCTAATCATCATTTTTGTTAAAACCCTGTATTAGTTAGTTAGTTATTTGGGTTTTAGGGCACATCAACTGCATTGGTTATACAGCGCCCATAAAAACCCTGTATTAAAATGTATTCAAAAAGTTAGTCCAATTTTACCCAGGTCAACATTTACTGGCAGGGGAAATGGGATATCCAAACACATTCGATTTCTTGTTTTTTTTGCTGGTTATTGAAGTCCTGAAATTGTTCGTCGGGGCCATCATTTTTTCATATTCGCCTCAAATCCTACACAGCTTCTGCTGTGCTACAGTGGCTTACAAAATTATTACGCTCTCTTTGCATGACGATCAAGCAAGGCTTACAATTTAAAAAAAAAAAAATGGGTCTTAAACGTCTATGCCATTGGAGTATCAAGTTATCAACCCATGTGACAAGGCATGTGGTAATAGAAACCACCACTAACCTGTCCAGGTCATTTGCATTGCGTTCACCATGTCACGATTGACAACAAAGAGCTTGCCCTGGGAGAGAACAAAGAGCTACACTACCATCTCTTCGCAACTCCAGACTAACGAGAATAACTGGAATTTACAACGCTAACAGGGAACACAATACGGCCACTACCCGAACTGTCACATCAGTAGCAACCGCTTTTCTTTCAATTCGCAACCAGACAAAAAAATAGCGAGATAAATCCGACACGGCCTCACCTCACGAGCACGAGACACAGAAGAGACCGCACACGGCGGAAATAACACGATGAGGGGCAGAGAGGGCAGCGGAAATTATGGCCCAATTAGCAAACCACACTATGACGTACACAAAATATAATGGGGAATTATGACCTACAAAAAGGCTCAAAATTGAAATGTGATAAAACCAATCCCGGAAAAAATTAGAGAAATAATATTTATTCTGAATTCACATTGAGAAAAAAGTATATGTAGGCTAATCGGAGTAAGTTCACAAAGTCAATTTTTTTGGGGGGCGGTCTTGGAGATTCTCCGTGTCCGAGTGGCATAAACAGTACTTGTGTCACAAATACGTGGTGTTCCGAACCAACGCATGCCGTGAAAACAAAAAACACTGAAATTTCTGGTTGTTTGGGTGCCTATTTTGTCACAAAGTCCTAGCAGGTTTGGAGAACGTTTTGGACAGTTGTGGCCAATTTTCATGCGTACATTGAAGTTGATATCTTTTGTGTATATGGGATAAGATTGCTTCAAACTTCAGAAATAAACCTTTTCTCCTTCGTCAGTTAATGTAGCACATCCCAATCTTTCAGAAATCATTAAAAATTAGAGTGTTTATTGTCTTTTTCGCAGCGGTTTAAGTAGCTCCCGAAAGAGTGGCAGCTGCAGAGCCCTGATTCTCCCCCGTCCAAGAGCTTGTAAATTTATCAGACGACTCGGGCAGTGGTAGTTTCCCTTTAGTAGCCGTGAGACGCATGGAGCCGTCCTTCATTTGAGAAGGGATTACTTCGTGTTTTGAGTTTGGAAGCCCAGAGATGGGAATCTTGTGGTGAATGTAATTTGTGCGGTGCTTTCGTGTTGTGATTAGGTATTTGGATAATTAATGGGCCGGGAGGAAGGAAGTGAGGGTACTAACTGCTGTGGTGTGGTGTCGGCAGACGTAAGCAATTAGGCTCGATTGAGTTGTTGAAATTGAATGCCTCTCATTGCCGTTGGTTTGCAAGGATCAATCATGATCAAAGCATGATGCCTTAGCTATGATAATGCCGTGCAATACATATATCGGGTGTACGGATATATTGCAGGGGTCTAGGTAGGTACCTGCCTAGGTAGGTACTACTTGTACCTTTTATTTTATATTCTTGTTGATTTTATTTCATCATTTTGATTTTGATTCATGGATTGTTTTTATTTTTATTTGATCCTGCGAATTTGTGGAATATGATGTATTTTAATGTGATTAAGGCGATGCGACCACTCAGTTTCTCTGAAAATGATCACTTTTCAGTCTATATCCCACACTGAGTAGGTACCATGTTGTTTTGCCCTCCCACTTTTTTTTAAAGTATGCAGTGGTTAAGCACAACTTGCACCTGCCAAGGTATCAAGAAATGTATTCCCTTCATGCCTCTAATCACATTTGTGTATGGACTACTCTAGTTTGCTTTCTGGTTCTGGCCTTTTATTCCTCTGAGCACTTTTCTTCTGGTCAGGGCATTTTTCATGAATGGAAAATGTACAAATTAAGGCATAGATGTTTATTCATTCACTTATACCTATATCGGGTGTACGGATATATTGCAGGGGTCTAGGTAGGTACCTGCCTAGGCAGGTACTACTTGTACCTTTTATTTTCTATTCTTGTTGATTGTATTTCATCATTTTGATTTTTGATTCATGGATTGTTTTTATTTTTATTTGATCCTGTGAATTTGTGGAATATGATGTATTTTAATGTGACTAAGGCGATGCGACCACGTTTCTCTGAAAATGATCACTTTTTGGTCTATATCCCACACTGAGTAGGTGCCATGTTGTTTTGCCCTCCCACTTTTTTTTAAAGTATGCAGTGGTCAAGCACAACTTGCACCTGCCAAGGTATTAAGAAATGTATTCCCTTCATGCCTCTAATCACATTTGTGTATGGACTACTGTAGTTTCCTTTCTGGTTCTGGCCTTTTATTCTTCTGAGCACTTTTCTTCTGGTCAGGGCATTTTTCATGAATGGGAAATGTACAAATTAAGGCATAGATGTTTATTCATTCACTTGTACCAGACATGACAATGACATTGTACACACATAACTTGCACCATTTTATTAAACATATTCAATGTTGTTCAGGCTGCATGGGAATCACAACTTTGGCTTTCATTCTGTATGCTGGTAGGATGGCATTCTTCAAATCTCATGGGCATCTTATCTTCTGTTCTGCTCCTTGCATTCTCTCTGAATGTTTCTGCAACTCCGATGATGACCTGAAATAACAAATGTACATTATTCCAAATGATGTGGCCAAGTTGTGTCAAGGGCCCAAATGGTTATGCAAGATGATTACTAGAACTACAGTGGATCTCATTCTCACTGATAGCCATAGGTCACCATATAGCCCATGGTGCATGCTGCTCACATGAATATGCTGAACATATATGAACAAAGAACATGTTACTCAGACAATGTTCACAATTATCACCATTAATTGGTGGCAGAACTAGCTGGGATTGCTTGTTATGCATTAGTTGTTCATCTGATATTTGGCAATGTAAGGAGTGGATATTTTTTGGGAGTGTATAATTCTTTGGACAGGCAAGTGTCCAAAAAATGACCATTTTTCCAATGCTGCCTGCGGTACACCTAGAAGGGATGACTCCGTGACGGGTGTAACTTGACCTGACCTGATGGACAGTACACCTCTAGAAGGGATGACTCCGTGATGAGCGTAACTTGACCTGACCTGATCGACAGTACACCTCTGGAAGGGATGACTCCGTGATGGGCGTGACTTGACCTGACGTGACCCGCGGTACACCTCTAGAAGGGATGACTCCGCGATGGGTGTGACTTGATCTGACCTGATCGACAGTGCACCTGGAAGGGATGACTCCGTGATGGGTATAACTTGACTTGACCTGACCGACAGTACACCTCTGGAAGGGATGACTCCGTGATGGGTGTGACTTGACCTGACCTGACCTGCGGTGCACCTAAAAGGGATGACTGTGATGGGTGTGACCTTAGCCTGACCTGACGTAACCTGACCGGCAGTACGCCTCTGGCGGTGATGGCTCGGTGATGGGTGTGACCTTCACCTGACCTGACGTGACCTGACCGGCAGTACGCCTCTGGCGGTGATGGCTCGGTGATGGGTGTGACCTTCACCTGACCTAACGTGACTTGACCGGCAGTACACCTCTGGCGGTGACGGCTCGGTGATGGGTGTGACCTTAGCCTGACCTGACGTAACCTGACCGGCAGTACGCCTCTGGCGGTGATGGCTCGGTGATGGGTGTGACGGTGACCCGAGCCGCCATGCTGGCACAGTGTCGCACGTTGACCTCAGCCTGCGGATACACTGAGGGCGAGATCTGCGTTTGTGTGGTCGACTTCAAGCGAGAGGTACGTGCCGCAACCGCCCGACCAGGCACCGATCCCGAGTGGTCACTGTCCGCCCTGTATGCGTGTGCTCTGTGCTGAGCCAACGCTTCGTGGGTGGTGGGTGGTGGGTGGTCAGGCCAGGAGTATGACGATAGTGTGACCCCTCCCGTCTCCCGTCTCGGTGCACAGCTGGAGTGAATGGGCTTGTCGTCGGTGTTAGTGAGCTTGTCGTGGGAGAGTGTGATGGGGTAGCAGAGTGTGATGGTCGCGGTATGGGGTAGGACAGCGAGTTCCGGCGATTGTTTGTGTAGACCGTCACAGGCATGATGGGTCGGTGGTGATCGATAACGCAGTCGTTCGGTTGACAGGTTGGCCTTCCGTCACGAGCGTGACGGGTCGGTGGTAGTCGGTAACGCAGTCGTGTCGGTTGGCAGGTGGGTCTCTGGCACGCCACGCTATGCTCCGTGTTCAATGGTATGCACGTCATCTTCATCCCCTACTCGCTGATGAAGGTCAACCCCGCCAGCTGGATGCAGATGATTACAAAGTTCAAAGGTCAGTGCCGGGTGACAGGTCAGACTGCGGTCTATCGTCCACCGAGCGGTGGTGGCATCCCACGTGTGCTGATCAGGCGGGCCTGGTGTTGCTGACCCGTGGTCTGGGCCACCGAGCCGTGGTGTGACACGTGCTGATCAGGTGGAAGCGGACCCGCTGCTAACCCGTGGTGTAGGGGGCCACCGAGCCGTGGTGAGACACGTGCTGATCAGGCGGAGGCAGGTCTATTGCTGACACGTGGTGAAGAGGGGGGAGGGGCGCCGAGCCGTGGTGTGATGTGTGCTCGTGTGCTGGTCGGGCGGAACCTTCACTGCTGACCGGTGTCGTGACTTCCCTCTCTGCCCACAGCGAGTATCGCCATCGTTAAGTCGCGCGACCTGCACTGGGGCCTGCTGGCCACCAAGGACCACAAGGACATCAACCTGTCCTCGCTGCGGCTGCTGCTGGTGGCCGACGGCGCCAACCCGTGGTCGCTCAGCTCGTGCGACCAGTTCCTCAGCGTGTTCCAGTCGAAGGGCCTGCGGCCGGACGCCATCTGTCCGTGCGCCAGCAGCAGCGAGACGATGACGGTGGCGGTGCGCCGGCCCGGCCAGGGCGGCGCCAACGCCACCGGCCGCGGCGTGCTCAGCATGGCCGGCCTCAGCCACGGCGTCGTGCGCGTCGACCAGGAGAACAGCCTCACCTCGCTGACGCTGCAGGACTGCGGCCAGGTGCTGCCCGGAGGTACGGCCGCCGGCCATGCCGCCATCCGTCGTACCGCCCGTCAACGTACCGTGTCTGTGTCGCTCGGTGGCTGGGCCAGTCGTGCGCCACTCGCACTCGTTCATTCAATTGACAGCTGCTGTGAGGGGTTTTGTTGTGTTGTTCCGTTGATTGCCTGGTGCCGACAAAAACGCATTTCCCCGCCCCGCCCCAGACGTCGCTGCCCCGTCCCTGACATCTCTGCCCAGCCCCGACACCCCTGCCCCTGACACCTATACCCCGCCCCATGACACCACTGACACTCCTGCTCCTGGCACCTCTACCCCGCCCCATGACACCACTGACACTCCTGCCCCTGACACCTCTACCCCGCCCCCTGACACCTGCTCCTGACACCTCTACCCCGGCTCTGACACCACTGACACTCCTGACACTGACACCTCTGCCCCGCCCCTGACACCTCTGCCCCGCCCCTGACACCTCTACCCCGTCCACTGACACCTCTACCCCGCCCCTGACACCTCTACCCCGCCCCTGACACCTCTACCCCGTCCCCTGACACCTCTACCCCGCCCCTGACACCCCTGTCCCGCTGCAGCCACCACAGTAGTGGTGCGGCCCGAGGGCGAGCCGCGGCTCTGCAGCACGGACGAGGTGGGGGAGATCTGCGTGTGCTCGGCGGCCGCCGGCTCCAGCTACTGGGGTCTGCAGGGCCTCACCAACCAGACGTTTCGCGTGCGCCCGCTGCGCGCCGACGGCTCGCTGCTCGGCGAGCAGGACTACGTGCGCAGCGGTCTGCTGGGCTTCCTCGGACCGGTGAGCGCGCCGTGGGCCCGTGTGCCAGCTCCGTGGGCTGCCGGCGGCCTTCCGCTCCGGACATTGCTGGTCATGGTGGTGGACACTGCCACGCCCGCCTGTGCTGCTGGAACCACGCGATGCGCTCGAAAACGACTCACACAAAGTTGCATCACAGCCGCAACTGGCGACTGCGTGTTGGCTGTGTTGATGGCGCTGTTGTAAGCAGGACGCTGTGTGCTGACCTGACCCGACCTGGCCTGACCTGACCTGATCTGATCTGATCTGATCTGGACAGGTCGGCCTGGTGTTTGTGTGTGGCTCCCGGCACGGTCTGAGGACCGTCGACGCTGTGTACTGACCTAACGTTACCTGACCTTGACCTGATCTGACCTGATCTGATCTGGACAGGGCGGCCTGGTGTTTGTGTGCGGCTCCCGGCACGGTCTGATGACCGTCTCGGGACGCAAGCACAACACGGACGACATCATCGCCACCATTCTGGCCGTGGAGCCCATGAAGTTCATCTACCGCGGCCGCATCGGCGTCTTCAGTATCCGCGTGCTGCGCGACGAGCGCATCTGCGTGGTGGCCGAACAGCGGCCAGAGTGCACCGAGGAGCAGGTGCGTCTGTCAAAGAGTGCACGGAGGCCAGATAGGTGTGTCTCTCAGCGCCGCCAGAGCAGCATGAGCGCACAAGACCGCCGGCTTCCGCGTGGTGTTTTCCCAGTGCCACGAGAGGCACCGTCAGCGTGTCGGACCACTAACTTCGGTGTGGTGTGCTCCCATTGTCACCAAAGGCAGATAATCACTAGCGGTGCATGCGCCTTTAGCCCACATAATCAGTCAGTCGATCAGAGTGGGTCGTGGATGAGTTTATGCGCGTGTCATAAAGCCTACCAAGGAGCAGAGACGAGGGCAGTATGCCAGAGTGAACCAAAATCAGGTGTGCCGAAGAACGTGTGCGTCTGTTTGAGCGGGTGCCGATGAGAGTGAGCCTGCTCGAGGACGTGCCCAGGCAGAAGTTTTGAAAAGAGGTGTCGCCACATATTTGGGTTGTGGAAGCCGGCATTGATAGGTTCCTGCCACTCCCCGACCACCTCGCAAGAATTGGTAACGATTTACCCTAGGAAATGCGTCGCAACGTAACGCTAAATTGAACCAATTTACCGATTTTTTCCTCCAATGAATGGGAAGGGTGTGATATGAAATTAAAATCCATCTGATGTTTTAACAAATTCACAAATGTATACGGATAGTGCCTATTGGTGAGTTATTTTCTGACCGTTGATTGTTTGATGATAGTGATGATGTCGGCAGTGTCCGCACTTTATGTGTCCGCACTTCTGACATAAGCCATGAGCGCCGGGTTTGCGTGTGTCGGTGGGCACAACGGAGCGCGTGTGTCAGCGAGTGTACCGCAGAGCGGGTATGCACACCGGCTTGCGATACACAGTGCCGACCGTGTGTGAGCGCTGTGTGTGTGCTGTGTTGCAGAGTTTCCAGTGGATGTCACGCGTGCTGCAGGCGGTGGACTCCATCCACCAGGTGGGCATCTACTGCCTGTGCCTGGTACCGCACAACTACCTGCCCAAGACGCCGCTGGGCGGCATCCACCTGTCGGAGACGAAGCGCCGCTTCCTGGACGGCTGCCTGCATCCGGCCAACGTGCTCATGTGTCCACACACCTGCGTCACCAACCTGCCCAAGCCGCGCGAGGTGCACAAAGGCCTCGCGTCACCAACCTGCCCCCCCCTGGGGGGGGGGGGGGGGTTGCGGCCAAGCCGCGCGAGGTGCACAAAGGTGGGCGCTCGGCCGACCCGACTCCGCCCGCCGCGCCACCTGTGGCGATGGGAGGCTGAGTTGGGGCGCCGGACAGCAGCCGGGTAAACTGCCGGTAGGCGAATGGTTCACTCTGGTCGAAGCGCCCCGGTGCCCGAATGACTAACTAAACTGCGGGTAGCGTCACACTTTTTACAGTCGATATTTACTGTTGGTAGGCGTTAGGTGATGAGTGTTGCGCGAACAGAAATGATTGTTTCTGAACGTGGGCTTCGAGATAGGTGATTTGTCTATGCGAATTTATCCCTGGGACGTGGGTCCCGTCAGTGTGATGCTGGGTAAATGGAGTGTGTGTTGTGTGTAACGGTATGTTTTGTACGACAGTGGACGTGGGCCCCGCCAGTGTGATGCCGGGTAAATGGAGTGTGTGTTGTGTGTAACGGTATGTTTTGTACGACAGTGGACGTGGGTCCCGCCAGTGTGATGCCGGGTAAATGGAGTGTGTGTTGTGTGTAACGGTATGTTTTGTACGGCAGTGGACGTGGGCCCCGCCAGTGTGATGCTGGGCAACATCGTGCAGGGAAACCGGCTGGCAACGGCACAAGGTCGCGACCTCGGCACCGCCGATGACGAGAACGACTCAACGAAAAAGGTCAGCGGCAGCGCAATGGCCACGTTTAGGTTGACGTGCTATCTGTGTGCATGTTGTCCGATGTCGAGCTTTCTCGCTTCGGTATTACGTACAGCTGAATCTCGTCCTGTTTTCACTTGCTAAGGCTGAATATTAAGTGTACCAAGCTTAACATTATTTAACTTTTCATGTACGCGCATTTTAATCAGAAGCTCAGATGCACATTGCAGATATCCACTGACACCGACGTTGTGACTGGCTGGGGTCAAATTCGGTGCTGATGACGAAGTGGACTTGAGATCTGTTTGTCGTAGCCTGACCGAGTGTAAGCTGGTGTACACCTGACCGACCGCTCTGCTCCACCCTCAGCATCAGTTCATCTCGGAGATCCTGCGGTGGCGCGCTCAGACCACGTCCGACCACGACCTCTTCACCCTGCTCAACGCCAAGGGAGGTCCGAGCTGCACACTGACCTGCGCCCAGCTGCACAAGGTAACCAGCACCATCACCACCGCCAGCTGGTCTGCACGTGGTAACCACCACCACCACCACCGCCAGCTGGTCTGTGCACGTGGTAATCACCACAATCACCACCGCCAGCTGGTCTGTGCACGTGGTAATCACCACCATCACCGCCCCCAGCTGGTCTGTGCACGTGGTAATCACCACCACCACCACTGCCAGCCGGCCTGTGCACGTGGTAATCGCCACCATCGCCACCAGCTGGTCTGTGCACGTGGTAATCACCACCATCACCCCGCCAGCTCCCCGGGTAATGCCACCATCACTTCTACCCTTATAACCACCGACATCTGTACATGACAACACACAACCACCTACTAAGGTAGCCACCACCACAACAACCACCAGTTTACTTTGGTCGCCCAGATGGTGCACCAAGCCTAAGCAAAATAGGTACTGCGGCCGGTGTCGGCATACCACTGGGCGGTGGTCGGGACGTGTGGGGACCTGCAGCCTCTGGCTAATGACGGGAGTGACGTATAGTTCTGCGGCGTCGGCGTCATAGTTCAGATCAGCTCGGCGATATGTCGCCTGAGGAATCTCGGTGCCACGGTGCGCCACCAGAGGGTAGAAACTCTGCGCGGTGTCGCCTGATGTATGACGTATATCGGTGCCACCACCAGAGGGTAGGATACTTTGTGTGATGTCGCCCGATGTTTGACGTATCTCGGTGCCACCACTAGAGTGTAGGAACTCGGTGTGATGTCGCCCGATGTTTGTCGTATCTTGGTGCCACCACTACAGTGTAGGAACTCGGTGTGATGTCGCCTGATGTATGACGTATCTCGGTGCCGCCACCAGAGGGCAGAGCGGGTCGGCTGTTTACTGCTGGAGAAGGGACACATCAACACGGGCGACCACGTGGCGCTCGTGTACCCGCCCGGACTCGACCTCATCGCCGCCTTCTACGGCTGTCTGTATGTCGGTGAGTATTCCGCCGGCGGAAATAGCTGCCATGGGAGTGCTTGGCTGGTGATGTGGTTGGTTGGCTGGTTATTTGGGCTTAGGGGCGCATCGACTGCGATGGTCATTCAGCGCCCATGGCTGGTGATGTGGACGTTTGACTGTGTGTCATCATGTTATCTGGCCATATGGTGTATTTTTCACAATCATAGTTCCAGCTTGATATAGGAGGATATCCAGTTGAATGTCTGTTTTCTCCTTCCCGATTTCAAGCATTCCACAATGCATTCTTTGAGCCAGTTAAAGTAATTTTGATGACATTTGTTCTATACTTTTTGTGAAATAAATCATCATTATGTATTTTGCGTATTTTCCTCTTATTTGAAATTGCCTTTCAGATGTAAATAGCTTGCACCCCAAGATAAACAAAACCACCACATGCACTGACAGTGTGGTAGAGCGTGCTGCATTGCTTCCTTTGAGTACCTGAGTACCTGGCGCCACTCCTGCTGTGACTCACAGGTGCGGCGCCGATCTCCTCCCCACTGTGTGCCCATCGCCGACCCTGCTGTACCCGTATCTGACCCCGTTGTGACCGCTGCCCGCAGGCGCGGTGCCGGTCACGATCCGGCCGCCGCACCCGCAGAACCTGCAGACAACGCTGCCGACGGTGCGCATGACGGTGGACGTGAGCAAGTCGGTGCTGATCCTCTCCAACCAGACGGTCATGAAGCTGCTGCGCTCCAAGGAGGCCAGCAACGTGGTGGACGTGAAGTCGTGGCCGCCGACGCTCGACACGGACGACATGCCCCGGCGCAAGCTGGTGGCCGTCTACCGGGCGCCGACGGCCGAGATGCTGGCCTACCTCGACTTCAGCGTGTCCACCACCGGCATGCTGGCCGGCATCAAGATGTCGCACGCGGCCACCACGTCTCTCTGTCGCAGCATGAAGCTGGCCTGCGAGCTGTACCCGTCCCGACACGTGGCGCTCTGTCTGGACCCCTACTGCGGCCTCGGCTTCGCGCTCTGGTGCCTCAGCAGGTGAGTGGCTCAACGCGGGCTCCATGCGTGGCGTTGTGTTGCGTTGTATGGCAGAATCAAGGCGCGTAGTGTGCCGTGTCGTGTTGTGTTGGGCTGGTGCTGTGTTGGGCTGAACTGTGCTGTGTGCTGTGCTGTGCTGTGCTGTACAGCCTGGCAAAGGCGCCCAGTGTATTGTGTGGTGTAATGCAGCCGGATCCAGGCGTCCAGGGTGTCGTGTTGTGATGTGTGAGACGGCTGGATCCATTTGTCCAGAATATCGTGTTGTGGTGTGTGAGACGGTCGGATCCAGGCGTCCAGGGTGTCGTGTGTGAGACGGCTGAGCCCTGGCGTTCAAGGTGTCGTGTTGTGGTGTGTGAGACGGTCGGATCCAGGCGTTCAGGGTGTCGTGTTGTGATATATGAGACGGCCGGATCCAGGCGTCCAGGGTGTCGTGTTGTGATATATGAGACGGCTGGATCCAGGAGTGTCCAGTGTGTTATTTTGTCTTATTGAGCCGAGCCCAGGCGTCCAATGTTATGTGTTTGTGTAAGGCGATGAAGTCATTGTGAATCAACGTAGAACAGTACGTACGACCTGTATGTTCAACCTGTACCACCTGTACGACCTGCGTACCAGTACGACTAAGTTATCAGTGGGCAGACACCATTGGGGTTGAGTTTTGTGTGCAGTTTAGCATTGCCATCGCTTTGGAGCGTCATACACCGTTTGAATTGTACTGTCTCTTGTTTTGATAATGCCAACGCCGGCGCTTACCGTTGTTGTCGGTGCGGCCATTGAGCTGACATTGGCATGTGGTCCGAGCCACAGTCAGTGTCAGCAACTGTGGCTGACCTGACCGGAGTGGCATCTGTGACTAACCGGGCCTGAGTGACGTCTGTGACTGACCTGCCCTGACCCGAATGTTTGCGATGCAGCATCTACTCTGGCCACCGCTCGATTTTGATCCCGCCGTCTGAAGTGGAGTCAAACCCAGCGCTGTGGCTCACCGCCGTCAGTCAGCACAAAGTCCGCGACACGTTCTGCTCATATGGTGGGTGGCGGCGCGGGTGCCCGTTGGTGGACCCGTCTGCAACACGTACAAGTATATCACATGTTGGTAGGTTTGTAACAGAACTTGTCCCCCACTGAGGAGTATACCGCGGCCATTACTGCTCTGCTGTCTCGCTGGTTCTGGATTGCGAACTATGTTACAGACGTCCGAACTACAGATTTGTTACGGGATTCTGGTTTACAGAACAGCACGCAAAGCAACCTATCCAGCATTTAGAATGCCATCAGCCACTCATGGAAAGTTGTTTTAGGGGAGGGGGAAGGGGCTCGTCTCACAATCGAAGGTTGTGGTGTCCTGTCTCTTCTCTTCGCCCGCGGCCAATCGGCGTGAGAGATTGGCGACGCTCATGACTCAACGGTCGACGTTCGTAAAAAAAAAACCAGTGTTTTAGGAGACAAGAAGCGGTCACGTCGGGCACCTATGTGTTTTGCGCATGACCTTTTGGACCTTTTTCACCTATGTGTTGACCCCATCTGATCTGTTGACAGGTGTGATGGAGCTGTGTACCAAGGGCCTGGCGTCGTCACTGCCGCTGCTCCGTCAGCGAGGCGTCAACCTGGCCTGTGTGCGCACGTGCGTGGTGGTGGCCGAAGAGCGGCCGCGGATCGCGCTCTGTTCCAGCTTCAGCAAGCTGTTCTCGGGGCTGGCGCTCAGTCCGCGCGCCGTCAGCACCAGCTTCGGCTGCCGGGTCAACGTGGCCATCTGCCTGCAGGTCGGTGGGCGGCGTATGTCCCTGGCTCAGTGCGTCGGCCGTCTCTGGGTCAGTGCATCGGGCCTGTCTCTGTAACTGTGCCGGCCTGTCTGATTCGGCGAGCCAGCCTGTCTCTGGGTCAGTGAGTTGGCATCTGTCTCTGATTCAGTGCGCCGGTCTGTCTCTGGTTCAGTGCGCCGGCCTGTCTCAGGGTCAGTAAGTTTGTGTCTTTCTCTGGTTCAGTGCGTCAGTTTGTCTGGTTCAGTGTGCCGGCCTGTCTCAGGGTCAGTAAGTTGGTGTCTTTCTCTGGTTCAGTGCGCGGGGCTTGTTCCTGAAACAGTCGGTTGGTGTCTTTCTCAAGGCAAATGTGTTAGTGTCTTGTATGCCAAAATCCACCTTACTTTGGTATCAGAAAGGAAAGCTAAACCTGCCAAGGTGTTTGGAGCGTGAACAGTTGGCCTGATGGAAGTTCCCCTCCCCCTCCCGAAGTTCTTCCGTGTACGGTGTTTGTCCTCCATTCCGGCATTTGTATTTAAAATCCGGTTGAGAAGAGGCCAATCTCGAATTGCGTGTTTCCTTACCAGCTTCAGGCGTAGGTCTGACGAAGCCTCGTTGGTAAAACCGCAGATTTTAAGACAGCAGCTCAGGGTACTGCTCTTTGGACAGGTAAATATTTTCGTTTTCATGCTTCTTCGACAACTGTTTAGTTTGAATTCGCAGCTTGGCCTGCTTATATCCCGAGATCTTGTCACAAAACCATTTCTTAGTATATTCAGGTCAAAGGGTTTTTGTGCAATTATCCAGGGTCAACCTGGCTGGGTGTCTCCAGGCCAGCCGGACTGGGTGAGTCAGCGGGGCTGGGTGTGTGTCCAGGTCAGCGTGAATGGGTGTGTCAGCGGGGCTGGGCGTGTGTCCAGGTCAGCGGGTCTAGGTTCCTCCAGATCAGCGGGACTGGGTCTCTAGGTCAGCGGCACTAGATGTCTCTCCAGGTTAGCGGGACTGTGTGTCCAGGTCAGCGGGATTATCTCCAGGTTAGCGTGATGGGGTGTATCGAGATAAGCGGAACTTGGGTAAGCGTATTGCTCCATTGCCAGCATTACGCTGTATATAGTGCATTTCACGCGCTCTAGTCTGAATAACTATGATCGTTACCAGTGAGTGGCTGTGTGGACTATCAATGACTAGTGAGGACTGTCGTTGCCAGGGCGCATCATCACCGGACCCGAGCACCGTGTTCGTGGATCTGCGTGCGCTGCGAAACGACCGCGTGACGCTGGTGGAGCGCGGCGCACCGCACAGTCTCTGCCTCATGGAGTCGGGCAAACTGCTGCCTGGCGTCAAGGTCATCATCGCCAACCCGGAGACCAGGGGCCACTGCGGTGACAGCAACCTCGGCGAGGTGAGGTCGGTCTCGCTGCCGGTCTCGCCGCCGCCCCTCGGCGAGGTGAGGTCGGTCTCACTGCCCGCCGAAGGGTGAGGTAGGTCTCGCCGCCCGCCGAAGGGTGAGGCCGGTCTCGCTGCCCGCCGAAGGGTGAGGTCGGTCTCACTGCCCGCCGAAGGGTGAGGTAGGTCTCGCTGCCTGCCGAAGGGTGAGGTAGGTCTCGCTGCCCGCCGAAGGGTGAGGTAGGTCTCGCTGCCCGCCGAAGGGTGAGGCCGGTCTCGCTTCCGGCCGCCTCCGCTCCACGGCGAGGTGAGGTCGGTCTCGCTGCCCGCCGAAGGGTGAGGTAGGTCTTACCGCCCGCCGAAGGATGAGGCCGTCTCGCTGCCCGCCGAAAGGTGAGGTCGGTCTCACTGCCCGCCGAAGGGTGAGGTAGGTCTCACCGCCCGCCGAAGGGTGGGGTAGGTCTCACCGCCCGCCGAAGGGTGAGGCCGGTCTCGCTGCCCGCCGAAGGGTGAGGTCGGTCGCACTGCCCGCCGAAGGGTGAGGCCTGTCTCGCTGCTGACCGTCGTTCCTCGGCGCGTGCGCGTGGTCTGCGTTCAGAGCTTCGCTACAGCTGGGCGACAGTGCGTCACCGCGTCCATATTGCGTTGTCATATTATGTCGTGGCCGTGCTGATCGGCCGGTCAAATTGTGCGGTACCGTGTTGGATGGTCTGCCGCGCCCCTCCTTAGGTCTGGGTGCAGCTCCGGCGCACCACTGTGAGCCACTTCACCGGACCTGACCGTGATCTCCGTTCCCCACCCCCCCACTTCTCCTTCCCCGGCCACCCTTGTCCGCCTTCCCCAGATCTGGGTGCAGTCGCCGCACACCAGCACCGGCTACTTCACCATTTACGGCGACGACTCCGGCACGTCCGATCACTTCACGGCCCAGCTGGTGACGGGCAGCACGGGAGAGGTGTACGCCCGCACCGGCTACCTGGGCTTCCTGCGCCGCACGGACAGCGTCGCTGCTGATGGAGGTTGGTCACTCGTGTGCAACACACAGGTCCATAGTTGTAGCAGCGTGTAGATGCTAGCCAATGCAAGGGGTCGTGGTAGCTCAGTCGGTAGGGTGTTTGACTCGTGATCTTAAGATCGTGGGTTTGAATCCCGCGACCGGCGCGATAACCGAGTCCATCCGCGACCAATCGGCGTGAGAGGTTGGTCACGCTATGTGGCCGAGCAGTCTAATACGTGGTAAGATAGCCCAATGGTTTTCTTCTGAACGATGTGCTATTTCTTGTAGGGTGAGAAGTTGCATTGATGTAGCGCTTTTTAGAGCTGTATGTTGTCATTTCGGACATTGAGATGTAGGCGGCCCACACGGTCGCCACTGAACTCCGAACTGTGGTGCCAGAGACGGTAAGACAAGTCCCGGATAGGGAAGTGAAGGTACATCGGAGGATAGGGGGAGGTCTCGGAGCTAATGCAGCTAGGTGGTATGAGAGATACTGGAAACGGTGTGGTGTTACCTTCGTTCTTTGAAGGTCTTTAAAACAAATGAACAGCATCTTAATCACCCACTGGGAATATTCCGTCTTCGAAGTCTTCATAGGGGGACGAGTAGTCTAGGGGCAAGTTGCCCGTTTCGTAATCGAAAGATTGTGGGCTCGAGTCTCACCTGTCGATGCTCTTCATCCGCGGCCAATCGGCGTAGGAGATTGGTGACGCTGCACGACTCGATGGTCGACGTGTCGTAAAGCCGATAACCACCACGAAGTCTTCGCAGTGTCGCGCTGGTCGTCGAATGAGGGGGAATTTTGCATGGTGCGAAGACGCACAGATGTGTGCACAGAGCGGCGCGTGCCCCGCCACTGACTGACCGCGTGTCGGCCGGCCGTGGTCCGCAGAGAAGCACGACGCGGTGTTCGTGGTCGGCTCGCTGGACGAGACGGTGATGCTGCGCGGCATGCGCTACCACCCCATCGACATCGAGACGTCCGTGCTCAAGTGTCACAAGAAGGTCGTCGAATGGTACGTGCGCGTTCATGCTCGTCAGGTGGAATCTAGCTGGAGGCTTTTTCGGTGGTGGCGGCGGCGTACCACTGGATCACGACACGCGGGCTAAATGCGCGAACGGTGCTCGCTAAATGATCTAACTGAGTCGATGCGCCCCAAAACTAAGATAGCCAACCAATCGTACCACTGTAAGCATGCGCTGGCTATGGTGTTGTGTCGATGTCGTGTACCGGCGCCCTTGGGCCCTCTTTCAGGCTGCGGTCGGGCTGCTGGACAGAGCGCTGTTTAGCCGGTGTCTGTCCCCGATCGTCCCCCACGTCGTCACACTCGGTGGACCAGTTGTGGACACCTCGCGCGGTGGCCGGAACTGACGACGCCCTCCGTGCCGCAGCGCCGTGTTCGTGTGGACCAACCTGCTGGTGATCGTGGCCGAGCTGGAGGGCAACGAGGACGACGCGCTCGACCTGGTGCCGCTCATCACCAACACCGTGCTCGAGGACCACCACCTGATCGTCGGCGTGGTGGTGGTGGTCGACCCGGGCGTGGTGCCCATCAACTCGCGCGGCGAGAAGCAGCGCATGCACCTGCGGGACGGCTTCCTGCAGGACCAGCTCGACCCCATATACGTGGCGTACAACATGTGAGGTCGCGAGACGGCGCACTCGCGATGACGTGACCGCGGCCGCCGAAGGCTCGGCGGGCGAGGCGTGCGGACCTGCGGCGGCTGCTGAGACGTGACTCCGACCGCCGTCAGCAGGGTGACCGCTCGCCGCCGACCACCGCCGCCGCGTGCTCAGTCGTGCTCTCTACACTATGCAGATGTGTCTGGTAGCGCGACCCGAGACGGCGCGCGCGGACTCGACGCGGATAGGGGTGTCGTGTGGACAGTGTGTGACGTGTGGCGCGGTGTGACGGCGCCCGTGACGGCGCCCGTGACGGCGCCCGTGACGGCAGCACGCGGGGCGGGACCACTGCCAGAGGAGGGTCGCGGCCCCGCCTATCGTTACTGTTGTGTGGCTGGCCGGCCAGCGGGGGGCGCCGACACGCTCGACAGTAGACGGCGACTTGAAGCCCGCCGCCACTACCGGGCATTGCAGCTGGCCTCCGTGCCGGCGCTCGCGGCGTTATCTACATTTGCTAGTCGTTTCCCTGGTGTTTTACTTTTCGTTGGTTTTGTCTTTCATGTGTACACTGCAGAGCAAGAGAGCGCGACAGGTGGGAGCGACGGGCTGAGTGAGCGAGCGCGCGCGCGTGCGCGTGGTTCTCGGTCAAGCAAAGAAGCTAGGTCAGGTCAGGCGAAGCCACCGACGGCAGCACGGCACCGGAGTAGTCTGTGATTGGCGTTTCCATGTGGCGGTGGGCCGTGGTGGTGGCGGAGCGCGGACCGCAGCGCTGGCCGCCCATCGACCCGGGGGTGGCCGGTGACCTGGCAGCGCGCTCCCCGTTGTGTGTAACTTGACGCCGGTAGACGTTGGCCGGCCGCCCGGCCGCGCTGTGTATGCGTGGCTGCCGCCGTACTGCCGTCCCGCCAGGCCCCCGCCCCCGCCCCCGCCCCCGCCCTCAGACGGTCGGACGACACAGCGCCGGCGGCGGCAGCTCAGCTGTTTATAATGGTATGGATATCACAATAAAGAAACCAAACCAAACCGCTTTTTTCACGGCTCATGGTCACCGAGCTATGATTATGAACGGATGGCTTAACGCAATTAATCCAAGGCGCAGTTGACAGCGCGTTGTAACCCGAGCTCTTTGCGGTGGTAACAAATTCACAAGCTGGTCTTAAGACGTAGGATTGTAGGTACTCGGCAAGGGATGTTATTCGTGACAGAGCTTATGCGCGGGGTGCATGATACTCGTCCTGCCATCCCGTGATAATCGTCCGGAGAGCCGGGGTGAGGGCACGGTGAAGTGTTCAACTTCAATTTGGGGCAACACCTCTTACGGAATTGGCTGTCTATGGACCATATATAAGGGTTTTCGCGAAAGCCACTTTTTGCATTACAGGTTCATCGGCAATGCAAAATAATTAGGAGGGGACGAGTGGTCTAGGGGTAAGATGCTCGTCTCACAATCGAAAGATTGTGGGTTCGAGTCTCACCTGTCGCTACTCTTCGCCCGCGACCAATCGGCGTGAGAGATTGGCGACGCTACATGACTCGGCGGTCGACATGTCGTAAAACCAATAACCAACCAACCAAAATAATTAGGAGGCGGTCGAGTTTACGTCTCAGCTCTTCATCAGCACGTGTTTCAAATGCATTTGCATTTTCAAATGTAATGCATTTTCAACACACATTTTCAATGTGTGCTGATGAACGGCCGAGACGAAACCCGAAACGCTTCCTAATAATTATTTTACATTGCAGAGGCGAACAATATATACTACGATTGTATACCAATGAATAACTGAACAGCAACTTTGTGTTCTTAAATTGACGATCTCACCGAACTTAACCGTAAGTATTTTTCCTTCAAATTTTGCATTTACTCGTCAGAGGTGCTTGCTATATTTCATACACTGCAGCACATCGAAAGTCAGGCATGCCGGCGGCGGATGTAGGTTTTCATCGGGCTGGTCTACAATCTACCTACTACCTGCGGATCGCGCTCAACCACCAGCGACTTCGTCTCTCGTACCCGGACTTGCGCCCACCAATGCAATGAGTGTCAAGAGGCGCGGGCTACATGGTCGCTTTTCTCCCTCCCCATACAAATTTCATGAGTTTTTCACTGTGTTGGAGGAGCTCTGCAGTACGATTCTTAGGGGCACCCCAGCCGTTGTAGATGCATCACTGAAGAATGCAGAAAGGGCACCCCAGCATTTGTAAGGGCATCGCAGCAGTTGTTGGGGCACTCCTGAAGAGACCTGAAGAGGTTGTTGGGGCATCCTAGCAGTTGTAAGGGCACCTAGGCCCAGTGTCATGCAATTCCAAGACTATTCAAACCTAAGACATGCAAAACTAAAAATCTGAAATAAGCAGTCCAAGTAAAAAAGCAAGACTTTAGTTTCAAATGTCTTTCTTTTGCGAAAGGTCTTAGATCTTACATGCAGATGTTGTCATTGTGCGTATTTATAAAATGATGGGAGTAAAATCATTTCTGATTTACATGGCGCATGCAGATAATATACAACCAATGGTCATGTTTTAAAATGCATTAAAATACAATATTCGACACAAAATATCGAAGCAAGGTCGCAGTCTGATCAATAGGTTCCTTCACGCCTTCCTTCCATACACACCGATGGGTGCGCCGCACTCGCAACGGCCGTACCATGAGGCATCGTCATGCATTTTAGATGGGGATGGGGGTGGGTAGTATGAGGGTTTTTACATCGGTTTATTAATATGCGTAATGCCAATTTTCACGAGGTGTGGAGGATAGGGGCGGATCCAAGAATTTACATGGTTGGCACTTGTTTGCAGGCATTTTACAATTCACACAGGTCGGCCTTTTGCACATTCAGCGTGGTGCAAAAGGCCCACTTCAGTCTTTTTATCTCAAAGGAAGGGGGCACCTAGATTTCCCTGGGAAGGCTTTGGACCTTTTGCTGGAAACTTTGTTGAACTTTGGGGGGGGGGGAGACGTACTCTGGAGTTTCTGTCGGGGCGCCTCCTCCCATCTAGATAGGCGCTACTTTCCATGAGGGGGAGATGCCCAGTGCCCTCCTCTGCACCCGTATCTGGAAGGGGGACGCGTCTTCCTGTCTCGCGTCGCGATTGTATGATCATGGTATGAGCATGCATAATTTAAAAGCAAGTACCTTATGCACAAGTGCACAGGTCGCCATAATGTAAGTGTCTAAAATGCGTTTCATCGTCGAATTTCTCCAACTATTCATCTTCCACCTGGCGGGCAATTATATAAATCTGGGGTATTTCCGGAGCGAACCGGACGACACAGATTCCATCAGTCTGCGTACGTCACAAATGACGTCATACCAGAACTATTCTGCGCGTTTTGGTGTTCGCAGCAACCTGGATGACGTATAATTTTTGTGACGTCACATGAAATCTAGGCCGGACGCATATAATTTTTATCCCGTTTTCTGTCGACATTAGACATAAATTGCGCGATAGTTCCAAATGTGAACTTCGCCAGATTTAATGAGAAACAAGCATATTTCTCGATGACATTTCTGGGTACATGTCAATCGTGAAAGCCTGGATTGTTGTCAGCTATGTGAATGAAAAGAAGTCCGACATACCTAGGTAGGGTGAAATATACAATGCCGAAAGGGGAGTACCCATGTATTGTACTGTACAGTGATACATTATTCGTGAAATAGGGTGGAATATACCACTTTCTGAACACTCAATCAACATCCTTCTCCAAGAAATATCGCCATCCTGCTTCTTGATGCGTCCTTATGAGGCCTTGTGTCTCCTTTCTAACAGTATCTCATTGATAAGTACCATGCTCACGGTCTCGATAAGGGATGGTGATACACAAACATTTTGCAAACACAATTTCAGGTCAAGGGATTACCTATGATGTAACATGGCATACAACACCAGTTTATTGCATGTATATGTTTTCCTCCTATCCAGAATACAGCTCTTCCTAAATTATAAATATCAAAACCTATGATAAAAGTAGTCACGAGTACGCCATTGGCTCAAATTTGAGTCTAAAAGATATCAAAAGCATTTTAAAAGACACTGATTCCACGGTAAATTCCGACATCCTATTGTGCTCGTTTCGACATCTCACACCTAACGAAAACCATTATTTTAACACTGGTACTGTACGTAAGTCAACATCTCAGCATGAAGCCCTAAAGCAGAGCCCAACAACCGCCGCACAAGTACAGTGGCCGTCCACCCTACAATGACGAGCTCTCGTCGAATGTTGTGTGGTTAATGGGGATTGGGAGCACTGGCGGATCTAGCCCACCGGTTTGGGGGGGGGGGCAACTTTCGGTTTACGGCGTCAGCCTCCTCCTCCCCCGGGAGGGGGAGGTGGAGGGGGAGGCTGACCAAACAATTATAACAAAATACCTTTAAAATTGGAGATTATTTCACCCGGAACGCTATTTTTTAACCTCAGCAAAGGTTACTGCATTTTAATTCAGTTTGCTTTTGTTGGTTTGGGGGGCCAAAAGACACTATGGCTCCCCCCCCCCCTTTGAAGCGCTTTGGGGGGGGGGGCCATGGCCGGAATGCCCCCCCTGGATCCGCCAGTGCTTGGGAGCGCATCGAATGTTGTGTGGTTAATGGGGCTTGGGAGCGCATCGAATGCGTCGGTCATACAGCGTCCATGATCTCGTCGAATGTGCAGTACATTTCCGTCGGGCTGTGCAGTCTGCAGTGAACTCGTTATATAATTCAGTGTCCCAAAGTGGGTTTGGACGTTACAGTATCAACAGAGGAATTAGGGATGAGAAAATCCAGATTTTCACCCGATATACAGGGAAGCATAGTAGACCATTTTCTGTGTAATTATTATGTTAGTTTGTAATTGCATAATTGTGTAATTTGTTTTATGCGCTCAATTATTGTTGACAATCTATCGTGATTACAAACTAAAAGATTGACTTGCTGCAAACACTCAGAGAAAGATTCAACATGACGTCACGCAGAATAGAATGTTCTGCGTCCACTACAAAAACACCCGAAGTCTATTAGCTTGAAAACTTAGGCGTCAGCTGATATGCGACCTTGGGCGTCAGTTGTGTGTGAATGGCATTTGGTGTTATGCGGGTGTGGGTTCATTTCGTCGTTACTTTGCGAGTGATTTGAAGTTACTGCTGTTAATTTGAATAGAGATTAGACAAACCTAAGGATGAATTGTGTCGTGAAAACACTACACCGAAGACGTCTGAGATGCCGTGTGTGGGGAAGGATACTGCTGCTTGACAAGTTCTCTCCGATGGCGGGCCATGTGATGGCGTTCCAGGTTGGTGGCGATAGGCGCATCGCACACTCGGTGTACGACCCGGCATACCGCAGCATTTGCTTATATCTCATCAAGCTTATATATAGGTATCATGTGACGCTTTCTGTTTGTCAGAGGGGTGCTTAGAACCACCAGACCCACCAGGAAATGAGAAGTCAACTTAAAATGTATGAACTAACGAGTCGAATCCCTCAATAGGCATGGAAGAGAATCGTTTTCAAATCTGGTGTGGCCCAGGCGGTGACAAAGGAAAGATTTTCCCAACGTGAACCTCCCCTCCCCCTCAATTTTTCAAAACTATCCGTATTTTCCCCACTATATTTTGCAGTCTCCACAAAAAATATATATGGCATGCTGCAACCTCTGACCTTTCATGTGCCTTTGTAATACCTTTGAAGAATTTTCGGGTATCTCAGGTACAGTGCACAGCAAAAGTAATAGTGCCGTATACTGAGCAACGTCGAACCGTCTTGAATCTCGAAAATTACATGAGATACCTACCATAGTGGCATTTGCTACGACGAAGCGCATGGCACTTCGGCGTGACTACGTAATGGATTCATGTTTTACGCTCTTTCGCTTCTTCTACTTGCCAGGTTTTGCGCAATTCCGCAAAACATATTCTTTGCTTCGCCCGCTCTGCTAGAGTGCGGGCTTGCCCGCTCCGCGCTCGATGCCCCGCCCACCTGCGGGGCTGGTCACATGGTGTGGTATGTGCAGAGGCTGCACTGCGATGTGATCTGTGCATGACAACTGGTCCGGTCAGACTGGCTATGTGCTGCAGTCAGGGACTGGTGTGCCCGGGCCCCCACGAAGTTGGTTTGGTAGCGGGCTTGAAGGCTTCCCTTCACCATTGGTTTACATGCAATTTTACCGTATTTCTCTACGCTGTCTTGCATGTTTTATGGCAATATAGATCACTTTGACGTATACCAATTGAAAGACCTATTCTTCAGCTTCAGCAAAATGTATCCTAAATGACCCAGTAACAATCTTCCTGCCTAAAAATGTGCCGTTTCCGGCAGGCTGACCATCAAGTGCCTCCAAAATAAAGGGATTTTTCCCGATATTGGTAGGCTCCCTCTACCGTCCGTTTTAGCTGGTCAAGTTGTCACCCCCGTTCAAGAGCGAAAGAAAGGACAGACAGAGGGGGGAGCTAAGTGCGCCTTAGCTTCTTCCCCTCAGTGGCAGGAGAGTTTCCGAAACGTAACCACAGAAGACCGCCTGAAATGATCTGACCGCCCCTAGACCGCACCAGGAGGCTCTCTGTCGTCATAGGTCCCATAGCCGCTACAGGAAACCAATAGCTGCCACAAGAGGCAGGGACGGATCCAGGAATTGTCATCTTGGGGAGGGGACACGTGTTTGGAGTGGCGCCACCGCGAAAGTAGCTTGAGGGGTGCCTTTCCTGCCGAGATGCGCCTGTGGCTGAAAAATTCGAGGGTGTTGGGGTGCACTCGAGCCTTCGCGGAGGGACGCATTTTCCTAGTCGAAGGGACGCCACCTTTTCTGGGGGGGGACGCATGCCCCAACTTCCCTCCCTGGATCCGCCACCGACAGGAGGCACCATATAGCCCACGTAATATATATATTTGTGTATTTGTATATATATATATACATATATATATATACATATATATATACATATATATACATATATATATATATATATATATATATATATATATATATATATATATATATATATATATATATATATATATATATATATATATGTACTGAACTGGGGCGGCAAGGGAACACACACGCCAGCAGGTAAGACTACCACTGATGGTGGCCTCAGCTGAATACCCCTCGGGCAAATGACGTCGCAGGAGCCGACGGGACGGCTTCGGGAACGGATACAGCAACGGCATCACTCGCGACCTGATCTGGTCATTATGTGAATGACCTATCGGCGGTCCGCGAACTTGACCGTGCACGCCTGACCCGTTGTCTGCACGATGGTCGCTGGCAGCCGGCGGCTGTGGAAGGCTGACGTCTTCCTATTTATATATTTATTTATTTATTTCACGATACATGCCCTCCACGTGCATTGGCTATTATGGACAGTCCTCTGCAATTTGTTTTGAAAATCACATTTTAAAATCATATTTAGGCAATCCAACATCCGTAGGTTTTAAGTAATCCAATATTAGTGCGTTTAAGTGATTCCACATCGGTAGGTGTTAGGCCGTCGAGCATCAGTAGGCTAGGTTAGGTTGCATTAATATTTATTGATAATTGTATGTTATTTTTCATTATATACCACCACACCCAAAACCTTTTCCCACACTTCCCATATGTTGTTGAGGTGGGATAGCAGGTATATATAGTCAATTTTCTTCTTGCTTTTAAAAAAGTTATTTCAATGTTTTTGATATTATTTTCTTGGACTGATTTCTTAGATAGAAGTACTTGAACTTAAAGCGCTTATATGCTTGGAAGTTTTCATTTTCCAAAGGAACAATCAGAAATCAGAAATCAGAAATCACCAGAAAAACAACATTGTGATAAAAATGGCCCAGAGGCTTCTTATGCATGTTTGCCATTTTAATTATGAATATTGGGGTTTTAGGGTGTGTCAACCCCATTGGGTTATATTTCACCCATAACAAGGTTGCCTAAGCACGCGTCATACTCACAAACGAATATAAAACATCGGTAGCTATTAAGGCGCTTGATATAAGATCTGGGGAAACAAATAATCAGTTAGGCAGGTGCATGTATTACCGATTACGTCAAATCCCATCTCCGCAAGGAAGCACAAAACTGCTTCATTGTGTATAAATCGGGAATAATCTCCCAATAAATCCTTCAACCTCAGAGCATTCGCATCATATCCGAAGTGGCGCCTACGTTCTTCTGTGTATGCTTGGCACGCCACCAGCACATGGTGCACAGTCAGTGCGGCATTACACCTAACACATTTCGGCCTGTCGTCCCCGCACAATAAATACCTATGTGTTGCTAGAGTGTGACCAATTCTGAGACGACAGATGGCTACCTCGTCCCTTCTAGTTTGGCTGTAGGACGTTGGCCAAGGAGCTAACTATGGTTTGATTTGCTTTAATTGGTTGAACTCCACTTGGTCCTATTTGCCCTGCCACTGTCTGAGAATAAGTGATGAGATAATTGGGTAGTAGTCACTGGCAAGAAGTGGGAGAACGCGATTCCTTGGCGCTTGTGCTGCACGCCTTGCAGCCCTGTCGGCCAGCTCGTTACCACGGATTTCGACATGTGCTGGAATCCAGCAAAGTATGACCTGTTTTCCCATGCGATGCAGAGAAGTAAGGTGCGATAAAATGTCTCGTACGATGACATGTTGCTGGTTAAAACTGCGCAACGCCACAAGACTGCTCAGAGAATCAGTCAAAATAACATGTAAAATATCGTCGTCAACTTCGATGTATGCAAGAGTTTTGCTGATGGCCATCAACTCCGCAGTGAAGACCGTGGCGTGTGGCGGCATTTTATACAAATCCTATGATTGTTGATGGAAAGAATCAACCTAAATATAGGCATCACCACTTGTTATCTCATGATAACCTCTTCTTTATACTAAGTTTGAGACATATACTTAAAATACACAGGTCAGGACATCGAGCAATCCTGCTCCAATCACTTAAGCAAAACCCATATAATGCCATTCCAAAAGGCTTGATACTTTTTGTTAATAAAGTTGAACATATGTTCCTATGACAAGAACTATGCTATTTGTTCAACAAAAATGATTATGCTTGTATTCCAGACTAAGTTTTGATGATAGAACAGATATAGTGGGCTGGATCCAGCGCACTATATAGCAGAAAAAAACTTGTTCTACTGTAAATGTATCTAATGGATACATTTGTCACCTGATATCATTCTTTGTCCATTCTGTAAAAAATGTAGCTCATGAATGCACCATTTCAGTCAGCAGATCTGACCCAAATCATCTATTTCTCATACCTTTGACCCAAACTTAGTGTAGCTACAACTTAGTGGTAAATGCTTGACATGAGGGTCTTATCGTGATTGTTATTTCGGTGTACAAAGAACATATTTTTTACCAACAAGCACACAAATTCGTTGAAAAGCAAAATAATACCAAAAATGAATGCTTTAAATTGGTTCATATACAATAACTAATTATTTAAAGCTTTAGAAATTGCAAGGTAACCTAGCATAAAATTAGCTAGCCTAATCTATTTTCTCAGAGAAAAGTATCAAAATCTTGACATACAAGGATATAGCCTAACCAGGCCTATCCATCTTTTCTTTGGTGGAGGAAAAACATTGTCAACATGCAAATGAAGCAGGGAAAACACAATAAAGTAATCTTGCAAATGATGTAAACATCAATAATAATATAAAAAAAATTCATGATTACCCAGGGTTTTGGCTGGTGGGAATATTATGGTAGGAATAGCTGATGGTAGGAGACATTTGCTTCGCTGCAAAGAGGCAGGGTTGAGCAGATCTTTCTTTAGGTTTCTTGTCTGATCAATATCTTTGAAATGCTTGGAGTATACTCTTGGTTCCCCAACATTTAAGAACTTAGACGTGTTTTATTGTATGCTAAGAGATTTTGCTAAGGCAGAATCCTGATAAGAATGGTGTAACCAGATTTCTTCTTTATTAAAGTTGCCTGCCCAGTGCCACCTCTGTGCTATGGTACTGTACAGTAAGGCATGACACCTGAAACAGAGATGTGTTACATTCAAACATAATATCTAGATGCTGAATTCATACCACAGGAAATCAGACTGCAACTCATGGAAAGTTTCAGGAAGGCATTCATAGCATGATTGCATTGTACATAAACATGCAATTATACATGTATCGTCAATAATCCATGGAAAATTAATCAAGGAATAATGCACCGTGCCCTTAGTCTAGCTGGCCTAGAAAAAGCTGTTTTCAATGACTTGTATGTCAATGTAGGTAGATATGTACATGTTTGGAAAAAATACGCTGCTCGTGGATTTTTGGAATCCAGAACACTACCCTCTTCAGAAAATTGTTTCTTGTTTTCTCATCTGGAGGTTGAATCTCCTAAGTTACCTCCTAAGTTTGACAATGAGCTGCTGTGATCAAGTAAAAGTGCTCAAAATTCACCGAGAGGGGGTGCAGATTGAGTTACGATGCATGTTTTAAAAAAAATATTATCCATACTGGATGACTACAAAATATTCCTCTCAACATGCAAGATTACAATGCACAAATCCAACCTTGCCAATGCATGATAAAAATATGTGTCGTAACAAATGTTCAATGGAAAGAACAGGACAATATTAATAACTCAGTCAGCGGCAAGGCGTCAGCGGAAGATAAATATACTTGCTTGTAGAGGAAGCAAAATAAAAGTAATTATTGCGTATGATTTGAAAAAAAGTATTCTGCAACCATATTGATACCATATTAAAAAACCTTCGGATGACGTCATGCGGGCTTGAAGGAAAACTTCGATCTACCTTCTAGTAAAGGTATCTTGGGTGTGCCGTGCGTGACGGGATGTAGTCTTTTCATACTACCTGCCGGGTAGTATGAAAAAAAACTGCGCAAGGCCAATGAAATGCAGCACATTCACACGAGCTGATTTGTGCTGGCGCTGATGCTTTTGGTGCGTGAGGAAACTCGTAGTGAACATGCAAAATCCGTTACTTGGGAACGTGGGTGCAGGAACCGTAAAACAAAAACACTGGGGGATGGACAGATCCCATCAAATAACAAATACTGGGCCAAACACAGCCATTTGTACGATTAAGTATGCTGTCTCTCGATGTGCAGATGATATCGGCCTTAAACTATGATAATATTTCGGTTCATTGTCCCTCCTAGCCTACTTCATTTTTGTTTCGTTGGGGAGAGGAGTCACGCCTCCCCGCTCCAAGCATACCTATTTTGGAATGGTAAGTCCAAAACTTCTCGGAGAGTAGCGAAGCGATCGATTTTCCAAGCATGTCCTGTATAGTTAACGCCATAAGATCCGGGTTTACTTAGTAGCTGCTCTCGCTGCCCAACACCCAGCTCCCGAATCCCCTGCGTAGAAGACGATCAACGTCAATCGCGTTAGTACGGAACTGTGAAGATATTCAAATTATATCTCATGTTCGTTTCTGTGCCTAGAGACGTTTAAAGAGGGAGGGTCTAAAATGCCCACTTTTTTTGCCCGATGGACGATCTCAGCAATTACGAAGTGGATGTCGATGAATGTTGCAGTAATACACGTTTTTTAAATTAATGTAGTGATTTTGACCTACAACTGTAATGAATATTTTCCTTTAAATGCCTTTAAATTGCTCCCAAATGGCGTTGAAATGCTGTAATCAAAACAGTAGAAAATGCCCGATGGACGATCTCAGTAACTACTATACCGATCTTCGTGAAAATGGCTCTAAAATCAACTTCGACATCGATTTTGGGCCAGTTGGGTCATTTACATCCAATATTAATGGGTAGAAAGCCACGAAATGGGGGATTGAAATTCCAGATTTGCCCGATGGACGATCTACGAAAGTAACTTAGAGAATTGCGCCAAATACACAATGATCGATGTCTTTTCACCGTATTAGATCAGTTGAGGCAGTTAAGAGAAAAGTTAGCATATTAAATGTAGAAACTCATATCACAATTCAATTAGAGATGGGTTCAGGGTAGAGATGGGTCAACACAACAAATCCATCACCCACCTCTAATTGACTTGCGATGTAACCCATCTCTATTTGAATTGTGATGTGACGAATTTCTACATTTCATATGATAATTTTTCTTTTAACTGCCTCAACTCATCTAATACGGTGAAAAGACATCGATCAGTGTGTGTTTGGCGCAATTCTGTAAGTTACTTTCGTAGATCGTCCATCGGGCGATCGTCCATCTGTAATTTCACCGCCATTTGGGGGCGATTTAAAGGCATTTAAAGGAAAATATTCATCACGGTTGTAGGTCAAAACCACTACATTAATTAAAAAAAAACATCTATTACTGCAACTTTCATCGACACCCACTTCGTAATTGCTAAGGTCGTCCATCGGGCAAAAAGTGGGCATTTCATACCCTGCCCGTTTAAAGAGCAGTCTTCTCGCACCCGTACTCAGTCCCCCCCCCCCCTGGCTGTTCCGTGCATTCATCAGTGTACCGGTTTGTCTTCTTTATAGTCCGGTGCTCGTGCTGAGGCACCAGGCGTGGGTAGGAGGGTTGGAAACCACTGCTGGCTGCTGGATCCTGACCCCTGCTTCTTGGAGAGGAAACAGGAGTACAACTTATAAAAACTGAGAAGTCGTGCAAATCTGGAATGAAGTGGCCCAAGGTACTAAGTTTTTAATCCGATGGGCGATCCAGGGGGCCAATTATAAAGCTGAACCCCTGAGCTGGCAAGGGATCTTCATTCATAACATTGTGGATAGCGTATTGTACAGTTTTGTATGCCGCATTCCGAGGGTGGATAATACACGAAGACGCATTACTTCTATGCAGACCTGCATGCAACACACAGAGAGCAATGTTTCCAACACTGGGACGGTAAATGGCTGCTCCTGCGGCCTGATGTGGCCATCCGCCACCGTTGTCGACCACCTCTTGCATTCGTATGGGAACGGAGTCCGTCAGGCGCTTGCAGTACATATGGGTCGGCTGGTTCCAAACAGCTTGAATTCGTTCCCACAGTTCGTTGCTGGATACACGAGCGGCTCTGAGCGGCATAAGGGTGTTGGTCATTAGCTTTCCGAACATGACGATATATTCATCACAATTACACTCCACAAATGTTGTCTTCTACACAAGAGCAGAACGCCAACTCCCAAACGCTAATCTGAAACATTGCCCTTTATTCATCACAATTGCGCTCTAAAAAATGTTGTCTTCAACACAGGGGTAGAATGTCAACTGGTCTCAAAGCGCTTCATCTGAAACATAATATTTTATTCATCCCAATTGCGCTCTAAAAATATTGTGGGAATGAATGGACGAGCAATGCAAATTAATAAAGTTGGGACGTCTTCATTTTTGCTCACAAGACTAAGAGACAAATTTGGGTTCTATGAACCACCCAAGGACATTTTGTGATTCTATGACTGCGCATGCAACGGTGTGATGCTGTATTTACTCAGTGGGAATATATTCGCTATGGTCCGCTCGAATGAACACAGTCCGCGAACACGTGGCACACTGCTATAAAACTTAGGAATTTTTAATACACTGCACAATGGATTGCAATGAACTTAGGAATTTGGAATGCAAATGTACTGTGACTCATTTAGCGAGGGCTGGAACTTTCCGTTCCGCTTCGTGGCGGATCAGCACAACTGTGTGAAAAAGCTATGAAGCACAGAATGAATTGCCTGGCGAGCGGAAGCAACAATACGATGAACCTCCGGAAGCACAGATGACTTCTGATAATTGCTACAGTCAGACAGTGCGCAAGCCAAATCCAGCATCAATCTGAGAGAGGTTCGTAAAATGTTCAAGTAGGATAGGTATGAAATATAAAGTGAAAGAGCACTAAAAGCATGTTCTTAGCTATGAAAGCTAGGAGAGCCAATTCTGCTGGGTGGCTTAAGGGTTGTTGGGGAAGACTCTTGTGTTCGAATTTCGTGATCCTACGCCATTTCTTCCTGGATCAAATGAGGAAAACTATCATACACTGTCATTTTTCGTGTATTTTGCGCCATTGGTATAACGGTGTCATTGCTGAAACCAATCAAGCTAGAGTTGTGAAACGTGGGATTCTCTAAGACTGGTTAATCAGGTATGTTATGTTAAAATGTCGATGACCAGGTGAGCCCAGATTACATCAAATGACGTCACAGGAGCATGTGCCTGGACGATCACGGGACTGTTGTAATGTCAACGACTATTTCATCCATTGATGATCAGTGATGATTGAATATGTATTTGCGCTGCAGTTTCACATGATCTGTTCAAGGTATCTAGGTCATGCCAATAAAGCATGGCCATACTAAGAAACTACTAATTCCATGAAATATATCACTCATGAAGCAATGGAAGAAGTGAATTTGTCAGCTAACAATGATATATAATTGTTTAAGCTGCATTATCCTACTGTATGTGCTATTTTGATTATAATTTCACGCACAGAACTCGTGTCATGTGCGTTGTATTCCCGCATTTCCTCGCATTTCCTCAGGCATTTCATTCAATTGCATCTCATGCCGCATTTCACCTCACATTTCCTCACGTGACCCAGCGTGGCCTTGTGTCCAGAATGTTCCAAGTTGAGCTTCTGAGGCATTCAATGTCATTCAGGAATGCATCATCATTGTATTCGGTAACTTTGGGGATATGCTGTGGGTCACCTGAGACACAAGCATACTGAGGTTGACCTGACCTATGACATCATCAGTGGCCTCCAGGTTAACACAATTTGGTGACCTGACAGAGAGATGAGACCAAGGAGGCGGTCTCCCTATCCTCCGGCTCCCACGGCCCCTAGCTCGGCCCGAAGAGTCGCGCCAAGGGCCTGTATATCATTATTTACGGGATCGCCATGACAGAGATAGAAGGCGAACAACGCTTTGTGTGGCTGCTGTCGGAAGCTGCTTGCATGTCAGCTTTCATGAAATACAACTGTTAGTTTTTCTTGGAATAAGAAGAAATTTGTATTCGGTTATTTGTGTTAATTTTACATTCTTGTTTCGAAAATCAGACCTTTTTTCCTGAAACTGGAAGTCTTATTCAAGACCAATTTGTCTCAAATAGGACGAATTGGTTTTCATGAAACTGGCCCCTGGTCTTGTTATGAGAGTACTCCTGCGCAATGGCGGCACCACCGGGTTGACAACAGTTCGCCAGCCGACCAGCGTTCGCGGGTAGCCGCCGACAAAACCGGTCGCACCGACAAACCACACCTTACATAAGCACCTTAGTTCAGCAGGTACGCTTTCTACTGATGGCGTTAATTTTTTTCCGCGTCCGCGGCGCGCCCTCTCTTTGTTTCTTATTTCGACATCCACCACAGGCACCTACGTGCAATGAAAACAAAGACGCCGTAGCCATGCCATGCCTTCTTGGTGGTCAAAAATCTGGATTTTGTTTCAAACTGGAGAGTAGAACTTGATCGTCTCTTGTTCACTTTTCACAATGCCAAAATAAAGTCGCCTAAATGGCTCGAATTTCGTTTTAAAAACCAGTTCGCTTACATGGGTCCAGATGAGCCGACATGGGTGAGATTGGACATGGGTGCCGTGTCCAACATTTCCTCCGCCCCAAACCGACTGGTTGGATGCGTCCTTACTGCCGTGCAGAACAGAGGCGGCACCCCATCCTGACAGTCGAACAGGGCCACGCTCGAGCACTCTGCAGTAGAGACACGCACCAGTAAATGCAGGCTCTTGTGCCTATGTATAGGGGCACGCCTGTAGAGAGGGGCGCTCCTGAATAAAGGGTCATCCTAGCAGTCGTAGCACCACCCTGACCTTGTAGGAACACTGCCGTGCACTAGGGAGACACAAACCCTTGCAGAGGCCGGAGACTCTCAGCAGGAGAGACGCACACCAAAAATTGTAGAAGAATCCTGAATTTACAGGGACACGGGAATTCCTGTAGAGAGCAATGGCATTATCACCTTCAGTTTCCAGGTGGGGTCGAACTCTAGAGGCGTAGGAACGATTTTCAAGCTAAAGGGGTGACTTGACGAACCGTAGCTGTCTTTTGTCCCACATTCTTTCGATTTTCTGTCTTTGCAGCCCAATTTTTAAGTTTAGATGATAGAAAACTCATCCTCTCCTCTTCCCAAGGCCGTATGCTCCTGTCTATAACCCCAAAACAAGCAGCCGAACCACTCACATCCTCGTCATAGAGACAAAACAACGTTTTCGTCGTTATAAAATGGCGGGTTATAATCAAATCGTCAATCAATATAATCAATCAATAATCAATAATAATATAATATATAATAATCAATAATCAATCGTCGTAATAAAATGGCGGGTTATGATCGTTCGAGCACTATCATGGAGGCAGGAGAACAATCATGTGTGCTGTTTTGTAGTACACAGTGCTATGCTATAGCTGCACATCCACTTCTCTTTAAGGACGGGTCAGACAGGCAGGCGGGCCCACTCGTGTGACATGACCGCGGGCCGTGGTGACATGACCGTGACATGACCGTGACATGACCGCCCGGCAGGCCCCGGGCGGCACCGTGCGGTCAGTTCATCCGTCCGATTCAGATGCCGGCTGATGCAGACACTGGGTAACTTCAGGAAGATACCGTATGTCCCCAAATCTTACCAGTTTTCTAGGTGGGGTCGGGCCCCACCAACATAGAGTTGGTGTCCTGACACGGAGACCCCAGCGGTGGCGATGCCCATTGTAACCGCTCTGAAATGCCCTCTCCATAGAGAGGACTGGTCCTTCTGGGCCGGAGCAGGCCGAGCTGAAACGCCGATCGTGTTACGCGTTCGACATTGCACTTGTGCGGAAGGTACGTCGAGCTTTATATAGCGGTCTGCTGTGACGCGTGAATTTCGTGCGCCTGCCCAACACGTGCAGACCTGACACAATGCAGGGGAAGGACCGGTGCAGGCCCTGCCACAGCCCGTTTGGCCTGGTCTTGCCTGGCGCACGTGGAGCCGGCGTGTCCAGGTATTCCCGGAGCGGTTCCCCTTCGAGCCTCATGGCGCGACGCACAAGTTGGTACGGAGCACTGCGCAGCAACCAACAGCCGCTGTCCACAGGGCTGTACCACAGTCACCGTACCACAGCCGCTGTCCACAGCGCTGTACCACAGTCAATGTACCACAGCGCTGTGCCACAGTCGATGTACGACAGTCGCTGCACTGTCGTCAATGTACCACAGTAAATGCACCACAGCGCTGTACCACAGTCGATGTACGACAGTCGCTGCACTGTCGTCAATGTACCACAGTAAATGCACCACAGCGCTGTACCACAGTCGATGTACGACAGTCGCTGCACTGTCGTCAATGTACCACAGTAAATGCACCACAGCGCTGTACCACAGTCGATGTACGACAGTCGCTGCACTGTCGTCAATGTACCACAGTCAATGCACCACAGCGCCGTACCACAGTCGATGTACGACAGTCGCTGCACTGTCGTGAATGTACCACAGTCAATGTACCACAGCGCTGTACCACAGTCGATGTACGACAGTCGTTGCACTGTCGTCAATGTACCACAGCGCTGTACCACAGTCGATGTACGACAGTCGTTGCACTGTCGTCAATGTACCACAGCGCTGTACAAAGGTCACAGTACTGTGGCCGCTGTATCACACCTGTATCACAGTTGGCGATGCCCATTGCAACCGCTCTGAAAATGCCCTCTCCATAGAGAGGGCATCCTAGAAGTCGTAGGGACACCCCAGAAACGATGTGCACTCCAGCAATCATAGGGGCATCCCTGCGCAGTTATTTGTAGGTGCACCCATGTAGTTCTCTCACTCCTCACCCCCATCGTAACCGGTGCTTCAAAATAGTGCGATGGTCGTGGAGAGTGTTCGATGGTCATAGTGAGTGGTCGTGGTGAGTGGTCGATGGTCGTGGCGAGTGGTCGTGGTGAGTGGGCGTGGTGAGTGGTCGATGGTCGTCGTGAGTGGTCCTCGTGACGTCAGCGAGCTAGGAGCCGCTGACCGGGGGATTCCGAACCTGGGACCGACAGTGGTTGTGGTTGTGGTTGTGGTGTGGGCGTCTAGTTAACGCGGGCCAGAGAAACTCCGACTAGTTCTGTAGGCCTGAGCACACGAGTGTGGTGCTGTGGGGGGGGGGTCGGATTTTGCGAAGGGGACCCGGACTAACCTCAATATTTTTCAAGTCGTCGCTTTTCGCCCACTTTATTTCGTAAGTTCATTATAAAAATAAAGTTTTTTTTCCAATCCTCGTTGGGGGATCATCGGATCCCCCTCCTCAAATTGTATGTAAACATGACACTGTTGTGAATCAATAATGCAGACCGCCTAAACGTACATCTAGATGCAGGATGTCAAAATTGCATCATGAAAGACGTCGATTCAGTATTCGGTATGGGGCAAGTAAAAGCTTGTCAGAGTCCGTAGACTCACCTAAGGGCCCGCAAGAATTCGCGAGGGCCCGCAAGAATTCGTAAGGTTCCGTGAGCCCGTATACGTCCACAAAGGCCATTATCGTTTTTAAGGGCCCGCACACGTCGTAGGGGTCCGTAGACGTCTGTAAGCGACCGTAGACGTCTGGAAGGGCCCGTGGACGTTCATAAGGACCCGCGGACATTCCCAAGGGTCCGTAGACGTCTTTAAGCGTCCATATAAATTTATAAGGGCCCGTGAATATTCTAAAGGATCCGTAGAAGTTCGTGAGGGCGCGTAGACTTCCTTAGGGGCCCGACACCAGCCTCAGTGGTCATACGAAATGCTGTTGACCTTTCTATCTCCGCCGTGGCGACTTGACGATCACTGCCTATGGCGCAGTACGTACACAGAACAAAGTAGCACATACTAAACGAACACAGGCCACACGAACACAGACCACACGAGCACAGATCACACATACCACAGACATCACGAGCACAGAGCACACGAACACAGACCCGGAAACACCACCTGCACTTGTAGTCCTCAAAAATGATAGTAAAAGCCCTGTCTTCGCTGGATTCGTTTCACTAATGCTTCACTGTTCTGTTCAGATGATATCGCTCGGCCGCTTTCGTTGCGTGATTGCGAGGAGGGTGATGCGAAGCCCCTACCAGAACAGCTGCCGTCGTGAGTCCTCTAGTGAACTAGATGAACGGAGACTATATGCTGCTGTAGCGCGGTAGTGCTGTCTAGTGCTTTTTTCAGCGTGTCGTAGCCAACTCACCGTTCAACTTCCAAGTTCTAGGTATTGCGCAGCTAGCAAGGAAATCCAAGCTGTTCATGTGCCTCTGCGTACTTTTATCTCCAATCTCAAGCCAGCATCGAAGCAACCACCGTTCATTTGACGCTTTGTATTCACTAATCGTCATACGGCACGACTTATGTCACTTTCCAAATAATCTATGAAAGATAGACCGGGCTGCACGGTGGCAAACCTACTTCGTTGGGCTCCAGCGATCGGCTCCTGCACGCACAGCGTCTGGCGACTTGACCTGGAACCGGCGCGCCCGCACCTTCTTCACCCGTTTCTTCCGACTGGCTCCCCTGAGCGATCCGAAGGGCGGCCGCGAGCCGCCCTCCGTCGGAGGCAGCGGCGCGCAGCGCCGTACCGCCCACCCACACCGGCACGTGCGGCTACACGAGAGACCGGCTCATCGCATCTCGCACGTACGCCTGTACAAACTTACAGCTACAGCTTACAGCTGGGAGAGGTGCCGGCAGACGCGACGGAATCTGGCCAGCCCGACACGGTGGCGACCAAACTCAGTCCCGCCAGACGCGGCAGCCACCCAATTCGGTCCCGCCTCAAGCAGCAGCCACCCAATTCGGTCCCGCCTCAAGCAGCAGCCACCCAATTCGACGCAGCAGCCGTCCAACTCTTCCCATCACAGCGAGTGCAAAGCAAAGCGAGACAATAACGGGCACACCAGGAGATCTATGAGGACAGCCGGTGCTGTTTGCCTGTCGCCGACTCGTGCCGACCCCCAGGCTCGTCCCGCCCGCCGGCTGATGTGGCAGCTGGCTAGTGAGGTGATCAGCTGGTGGCCAGGAGCCGCCACCTGGCCGGCAGCTGGCCAGCTACATACGACGACGAGACGCGACATTGTCCACGTTTAGCCACTAGCGTTATGGAGCTGGGCAGATATGGTGATGGAGACAACCTGGGCACAGCGGCCGGCAGCTGGTCGCCGGCGTGACTATGCGACTACGAGACTAGAGCACGTGCAGTGAGGTGGCGAGTGCGGAGGCGGGGGTGCCGGCCGGCCTGACTGGCTGCAGGCCGGCCGCGTCGCGGCTGCACTCGTTGTAGAACTGGTCGACGATCTCTTCGATCGTCTTGTTCTTCCAGCCGTAGCTGCCCCACTGCTCCTGGTCGGGGATGCACCAGAGCAGCAGGGTGCGCATGTTGCACTTGAGCTGCTCCAGCCGGCTCACGTCCGCGTCCGTGCAGGGCATCTCGGAGCAGAAGAGCAGCGCCCGCTTCAGCACCTCGCCGATGCCGCACTCGGTCGGGTAGCCCAGCCGGCGCAGGCCCTCTGCGCCGATCAGGTTGGTCAGGATGAAGGTCACCTTGCTGGTGAAGGTGTCGGCGGGCGCCGACGGCGGCGGCTGTCGCTGCTGGTGGGCCGGGTAGGCCGGGTGCGCCGTGTCCGGTCCGCCGCGCGCCGGCGAGCCGGTCAGAGACGCCGGCGGCGACGGCGAGCCGCCGCCGCCGGCCGGCGGCGAGTCGCGGCTCTCCGTCGACGAGCCGGACGGCACGCCGGCGCTGTCGTGCCGCGTGCGCGCCGCCGGGAACGCCGCCGGCACGTAGCAGTAGCGCAGCGGGTGCGGCGCGACGACGGCGCCGGTGGACGGCGTCTGGAAGCCGGCGGCCGGGTGCGTGTACCGGCCGGAGAGAGCGGCCAGAGGCGGCAGGCCCAGCGCCGCCGCGCTCGACACTGCCGCCAGGTAGCTGGGCGTCAGCGAGAAGGCGCCCGGCCGCGACCTCTTGGCCGACGCCGCCTGCCGGTCCGGCGATGGACTGCGCCGCAGCACACCCGCCGACGGTGGCGACACGCACGCCAGCTTGGCGGCGCCACTGTGCTCGCCCAGGTGCTGCTCCAGCGCCTTGCGCTGCGGGAACGTGGCGCTGCAGATGGTGCACTTGTACATGCGCTGGCCGTAGTGCGAGTTCTTGTGAGTTTTCAGCACGTGGTTGTAGCCGAACGATTTGCCGCAGATGTTGCAGGTGTAGGGCTTCTCGCCGGTGTGGGTGCGCCTGTGCACCTTCAGCTGCTTGCTGCACGTGAACGCCTTGCCGCATGTCTGGCAGCCGTACGGCTTTTCGCCCGTGTGCGCGCGCATGTGTATCACCAGCTGCCCCGACTGGACGAACGCCTTGGCGCAGACGTTGCACTTGTGCGGCCGCTCGCCCGTGTGGATGCGCAGGTGGCGGTTCAGCTTGCCCGAGTGCTCGAACGCGCGTCCGCACACCTCGCACTTGTACGGCCGCTCCTTGGTGTGGATCCGCCTGTGCACGTTGAGATTTTCCTTCACCGAGAACGTCTTGCCGCAGAACTCGCAGCGAAACGGCTTCTCGCCGGTGTGGATGCGCTGGTGGCGCAGCAGCCGCGCCGGTATCGGGAACTCCTTGCCGCATACGTTGCACGTGAGCGGGGCGTCGCGGCCGACCAGCTGCGCGGCCAACTCGGCCGGCACCGGCTCGTCGCCCAGCGAGTCGTCCTCGTCCCAGTCGGGCGAAGGCTCCGGCGGCAGCGGCGCCGCCGGCGGCGACATCGGCGGCGACGCGGTCGGCGGCTGACCGAGGCGCGCTTGCGTCAGCGGGTCCAGCGCGTCCAGGTGGCCGCCGCCCACGTCCGGGTACCGGTAGAGAGTGGCCGCGCCGGCGCCTCTAGACGGCTGGCGCACTTGGCCGGGCGAAGGCACGGCGCCTCCAGCGATCGGCACCGGCGCCAGCGGTGTGATGCGGCCCTCGCCCTCTGAACTGCCGCTCAGGTCGGTGATCTGGGTCACCTCCGGATCGGACTCGTCTACGCTCGGCTGCCGCCGGCATCTGCCGTAAAGTCTCTTCTTGGGCAGTGGGCCGCTCATCTGTAACGGCGTGTGTGCGGTCAGACTGGCCGGCGGGCGGTGCCAGTGCACTGGGCACCTGCCGTCCCCACACACAGGCACGCACGCACGCACACACATCCGTACACCCTGGCGACTCGCTTCACAGCATACACAATATCAAGGCTTCAGCAGACAGTGTTCATGTTTGGGACCAGGAAGCGATGCAAGGACAGGCCAAACTAGTCCATTGCTCATGCAACAACGCTGCCGCAGTTGTGGTGCAAAACTGGTTCAGGTGTTGCAGTGAAGCCGCTGTCAAATGTTAAACACGAGCTGCAGATTCCGGTTTTCGTGTTTTTTTTTGGCAGGAACGTTGCAAGGTGGGACGTGGTGGAAGTCTTGCAATTAATTACCAGTGGCGGCAGAAGATAATGTCATTCTGTCATAATGTCATGATTCTCTTGCACGGTTGGTTTCGTTTGCACCACCATGGACATATGTTCGTCACAAACTTACTAAATAATTTCATACCCAGCGAAAATGCATGCACGTCCATGGGCACAAAGTCCCGCAAGTAGTTGGCGTGCCCTGAAGTGCCAATCCATCGCCACATCCACCACCAAGCATACATGCCGATCGAATCTAAACAGACGTAGCTGAACACGGAGTCCCATCTAAATCCCACGGAGTCAATCTAAACCCACTGAACACGGAGTCCCAATCGGCCGGACAACTAGTACCCGACTGTCCGAAGGAAACGCAGTGACTCCTTGCTCAGATCAGCGTGACAGTCAACACTCGTCGCCAACTCTTCGGTGACTCCTCGACTGCGACTCCCGCTGCCAGCGGTGAGTCGCAACTGAACTGAGCCGAGAGGAGTCTGGAGGGTCTCACCTCCACAAGGCGGCACCACACCTGGCCACACCATCAGCTTCCGACACGTGTATCACCCATACCTCAGAGGGAGGCGGGTCTCACCTCCACAAGGCGGCGCCACACCCGGCCACACCACCAGCTTCCGACACGTGCATCACCCATACCTCAGAAGGGGGGGGGGTCGACGACACTCGGCCGACAATGTCTTACATGGACATCGGTCACATGTCGCATGGCGGAAGTCGCCACAGCCGGAACTGACCGGCCACTAGCATATGGAGCCAATGTACCTATACAGAACAGCACCCTGTCGACCCCCCAGCGCGCACCGCTGGCGAGGCTCACATCCGGCGCGACGGCCCAGTCAGACGTGCTCACAATTTGAAACATACTTTAGAAACGGCCGGTACGTGTGGAGGTCCAACAATAGCTTCGTTGCAGTATCTTCCACCATACCCAACATTGGAGATCTGGCCATTCTCAGGCGGCAATAGGTTTCAACCATCTGCAGTGGAGGAAATTCCCTAAGCCCCAACTCTGCGCAACTGTTGCTCAAGTGGCATAGCAATTGTTCGGGCTTTTCTCGGTGAAGATGATCAGTGGTGATAAAGATGATTATGGATGAATTTCAACAATCGGTCACGCATATTCATGCACGTGACATGCAGTCGGTCACGTATATTCACGCATGTAGCATACAATCGGTCGGCCCCTCATGCTCATTTGCACGACGCTGTCGCTGAGCGCAAGATGCGATTACGAACTTCGTTCGGGTCAAATGCTGATCACAATGCAGGACCCTAGCTGGCTCGTGCATGCACAACAAACGCCGCTTGCGGGTAGGAGCAAGCCGAGCTGAAGCGCCGATCGTGTTACGCGTTCGACATTGCACTTGTGCAGAAGGTACGTCGAGCTTTATATAGCGGTCTGCTGTGACTCGTGAATTTCGTGCGCTTACCCAACACGTGTAAACTTGAGACCTGACACAATGCAGGGGAAGGACCGGTGCAGGCCCTGCCACAGCCCGTTTGGCCTGGTCTTTCCTGGCGCACATGGGGCCGGCGTTTCCAGGTATTCCCGGAGCGGTTCCCCTTCGAGCCTAATGGCGCGACGCACAAGTTGGTACGAAGCACTGCGCAGCAACCAACAGCCGCTGTCCACAGCGCTGTACCACAGTCAATGTACCACAGCCGCTGCCCACAGCGCTGTACCACAGTCAATGTACCACAGCGATGTACCACAGTCGATGTACGACAGTCGCTGCACTGTCGTCAATGTACCACAGTCCATGTACCACAGTGCCGTACCACAGTCAATGTACCACAGCGCTGTACCACAGTCAATGTACCACAGCGCTGTACAAAAGTCACAGTATTGTGGTCGCTGTATCGCAGTCGCTGCACTATCGTCGATGTACCACAGTCAATGTACCGCAGCACTGTACCACAGTAGAAGTGCCACGGTCGCTGTACTAAGGTCGCTGTACCACAGCGTTGTTTGATACTTGACTCAAATACGCTAGCACATTAACTTATGCCAGGGATGGCTGACGCCAGAGATACATGTGACTGCAACAATGGATCGACAAATGACTATCGTACTGTGTGGATGTTGCATGAATCTACACAGATACACACTGACCTCAGTGCCACCATTTATTTAAATGTTTGTGTATTGTATTTATTTTGCATACCCTGACTGCGTACGTCAGGTATGCAAAATACTTAGTACCCTGACGTACTGAGTACGTCCACTAATTGGTTGTCCACCCAACAACTAACCGCAGGGCCTTACCCGGCGCTTTCCCACCCAACAACTAACCGCAGGGCCTTACCCGGCGCTTTCGATAGCCACGCTGTGGGGCAGCCCGTGTCCCTTGTCCCTCACACGCCCACCACACGTCTCGCACGTCTACGTCCCTCTATGCAGGGTTCAAATAATGGTTTTTCGTTAGGTGTGAGATGTCGAAACGAGCATAGCAGGATGTCTAAATTTGCCATGGAATTAGTGTAATTTAAAATGTTTTTGATGTCTTTCAGACTAAAACTTGAGTCCATGGTGTAGGTACTTATGACTGAACCTTTATCATTTGTTTTGAGATTCATAATTTAAGAAGAGCTATATTCGGGATAGGGAGAATAATAACTTTGCTATAAATTAGTATTGTATGAAATTTCACATTATAGGTCATCCCTTTGCCTGAAATTGCCTTGCAAAATGTTTGTGTATCGCCATTCCTAATCGAGAGCATGCACATGCTATTTATCAACGAGAACTGTTAGCAAGGAGACTGAAGACTTCATGAGCATTCATCAAAGAGCAAGATGCCGATACTTCTTGGAGAAGGATGTCGATTGAGTATTCAGAAAGTGGTATATTCCACCCTATTTCACGAATAATTTATCACTGCCCCTATGTCCCTCATACATCCCCATGCATCCCTCATATGTCCCTCACACGTCCCTCATGATCCTCCCCCACGGAACCGTGCCCGTGGCTAGCGCTGTCTGTGGGCAGCGGTGGGGCTGTGAGGCAGCCTGTCCCTCCTGTGCTGCCCTCTCTCGGGACCGGGCCTGTGTCTGGTCCCGGCTGTCTGGTGGGGTGGTCTGACCTCGCCTGTTCAAGGTGCCACTGTCTCATTCTGGCTGGTTGTCGGTGACGTCACCAGGCCCCTCGCGGTGCCACTCTCATGCTGACTGGCCGTCCGTGACGTCACCAGCCCCCTCTTGGCACCATTCTCTCATTCTGGCTGGTTGTCGGTGACGTCACCAGGCCCCTCGCGGTGCCACTCTCATGCTGGCTGGTCGTCCGTGACGTCACCAGGTACCTCTTGGCACCACTCTCTCATGCTGGCTGGTCGTCGGTGACGTCACCAGCCCCCTCTTGGCACCATTATCTCATGCTGACTGGCCGTCCGTGACGTCACCAGGTCCCTCTTGGCACCATTCTCTCATGCTGACTGGCCGTCCGTGACATCACCAGCCCCCTCTTGGCACCATTCTATCATGCTGACTGGCCGTCAGTGACGTCACCAGGTCCCTCTTGGCACCATTCTCTCATGCTGACTGGCCGTCCGTGACGTCACCAGGTCCCTCTTGGCTCCATTCTCTTATGCTGGCTGGTCGTCCGTGACGTCACGACGCCGATGGTGGAGTGTCCGGTCCGGCCGGCAGCCCGTTGGCAGGCGGGGACCTCCACGTCGACTCCCAGCACGTCACCACAGCCCACCCCCGAGCCTCATCAGCACATCACAGCCGCCGCCTCATCACATCACATCACATCACATCACATCACAGCCGCCGCCGACAGGTTCCGCTCAACCGGACTGCGTCATCAAGGAAGAGGAGGGGGGGGGGGGCACCCCTGCCGTCCAGCCAGTGCTCACAGCCGGAGCAGAACGTCTCATTCTGGGCGTGCGTCACGATCCTGAAGACATGGTGCTCCCCCCCCCCACACACACACTCAATGTTTGGTCGGGCCCCTCCAATAGTTGAATATTTGAACACGAACCCCTATTAGTGAGACTGTCAAGTATTTTGAAATCCACGGCTTTCGCACTGCTGGGCCCTCACAATAATTTGCTTGATGATCCGTCCCAAGTTCTACTAATGACGTCTGTGCGGAATAATTAGCACAGCTTCCGCTTAACGATACCGTGAGTGGATCCACTGGCGTTGATTTTTGAATATTATTGTGGGGGGGGGGGAGCACAATACATGAAGGCAATGGGCGGGCACAAATGGATTGGAGGCACACCTCATAGGTCCCATGCTAAGCTAAAACTATTGTGGGGGATCCAACATTGAGTATGCACAGTCCCACTCCAAAAAATATATACATAAAACAACACCTTGTGGGGAGCTGCTATGCAGTTTCTATTTGAGTAGAAAATGCGCCGATCCAGCGACACCAGAGTACATTCCCGCACCCCTGACATTTTATAATTGGCTCTCCTCCAGACGAGTGCCTTCCGATCAAGATCCCTGGATCTTCCCATGGAGCTTCCCATGATATATGAATATACGAGCCAATCAGGGCGTAACTGGATCCAAGTGCGTCTTTGGCTCCACAGCTTATGCTTACTTATTATTGGCCGATGATTATTGGGCACACCTATATGAAAGTCCTGATCGAGTCTCGTGCACCAAAGTCGACACCGGCAGGAAAATATTCGTTCCTCTCGCACCAGTTGGTCGACTGTCGCAATAGGGCGCTTGGTAGGAAATGCATTCTGGAAGTTGCCTGGTAACTTCCATTTTGTGTTCCTTTATTGAACATATTTTGTCCATCCATGCATCTATCCATATATTTGTGGATGCTCAATGCGAAGCTTTGTTTCCCGAGAATTATGCGTGAAAAAATGTTGTCAATAGTGATGCCAAAGTATGTATATGCCGTCAATAGTACTACTTGTGTAAGTGTTGTATCGTTCATGATTATAGGTATCGTGCACCATGATCACAATCGGAATCCGGATAAGGAAGTCGCTTTCAAGTTTTTATTTTGTCATCGAAGCGAGTATCTGGACTATATATTGCCAGTCGCTTTCTCAGTACTTTATCAGCACTTTCCACGCAGACACTATTTTTCGAACCTGGCTCTGGGCGACGTCGTTCACAACCGCCTGTGTGAGCTGTTTTTGCCGGGGCGGGGTTACGGAAGTCTGGCCGGCCGCTCATTGGCGAACGCGGCGGCCGAGTATGGCCGACAACGGCTGGGGTAGGGGCGGGGTGGCGGCGCACAGTGCGGCTGCTCACGCGCCACACGCCGTCCGCCCCATCTGCGTCCGCCCTCTGCCGGCCGCCGGCGGCAGCTGGCGCCGCTTTCTCCCGCGTTCGGTGGTGCCGCCCGGCCGCCATGGTGCCGCCATCGACAGCCGCGTGCTGGAGAGGCGCCGCGGTGGCCTCAGACAGCTGCCGGGTTATCGCAGCAGTGGGGCGGCGTGCTGGAGAGGCGTCGCGGTAGCCACAGGCAGATGCCGGGTTTCGCAGCAGTGCGGCGGCGTGCTGGAGAGGCGCCACGGTGACCTCAGACAGACTCCAGGTTATCACAACAGTCTGGTGGCGTGATGAAACTCGCATTGTTTACCCGGCGGATATGTTTGATGCCTGCCTCGTCAGAGTTCGCATGTAGTGTCTTGTCGTGCATTCTAGCCGTCGCGCACGCGGTCTCAAAGGACAGTGATGACAACAACGCAATGTAAAAACAAATTCTCCAATCACCCACCAAGCGCCGTTGCTGCAATGCTTGCATGACGTGCCGTTTCCAGCCAGCGCCGGAAAGTCCCACAATTAAGCCCGCGTCTATTTCGGCTGACGAAACTCGACGCGTCCCAGCCGTGACGAGCGCGGATCCAGCTGGGCTCGCGTCAGAGCCTCGCGCGCCGCTGTGCTGTGCGTCGCTCCGTCACGGCTAGGACGCCGACGCCGCTGCAGACTGCGGGCCGAGTCCCGTCGGGGGCGGATACAGGGGGAGGGCAGCACTGGGGGAATGCTGCCATGGAAACGTGACGCCACTCTGGCCGGGAAAGGCACGCCTTCGGGAAGGCTAGAGTGCTCCCCCTCCCCCACACAATGGATCTTTCAATCAACGGCGCACCTTTGAGAGGGAAGGCTAGGGAATGCTCGAGTGCAGCCCCCTCCCCCGCTCTGATAATGTTCAACTGAAGGCGCATCTTCAGGAACGTTCGCAGTGGCATCCGTCTACAGACGAGCGCCTCCTTCCCATGAAGATTCCTGGATCCGCCCCTGAGTTATGTCAGTTGGCGTCCGGCATGACCCCCGAGCAGCTGACTGACACAAGCACGGTCGCTCATGGCCGTCCTAGGACGGGGTGCATTCGGTTCACACTGCGGGCATACGGTGCACGTGTGTTTGTGTGCAGTGCACCCTGTGGCAACAGCTGTCCGAGCGCACAATCGCCAGGTGACGTGGGAGCGTGGTCGTCGGCTCCCATTGGTGCAGCTGTCGGTCGTGTGACGAAAACGCCACGCGGTGTTTCTCCAGTTTGGTGTCTCTTCCGTGCACCAGCAAAGCCCGACGCCGAGCTTTCCAATTGTGCATCTGAAGTCGGCTGGCCACCATTGTGGACGGCGAACATAGGCCGCTGACGGGAGCGGACATACGACAAAATGATTGTGAAAACCCAGCAATGACAAAACTAACGGGCTGAAAATGTTTTGAGTGTCCACGCTAGAATATCTAAATTGGAGGGACCCGGCCGAGCATTGTGAGGCTGAATCCCCTCGGAAGAGAGAGAGAAGAAGCTTCACCTATTCCCTGGAAATATTTTATCTAGTAAATTAAGCGTGACGGCTACCGGCGTCGCGTGGAAGGGATGACCCTGGAGTCCTTAGTATCCACCTGAGCCATTCTTTCCTCGTGGAGCCCAGGATGAAGCAAATTTGGGTAGTGCTGGAATAGTGTCAACACCGAAGTCCACCCGTGGTAGCGATGCAGCAGGTGGGACGTGTTGTCGCAGCAGTTACACCCGGGTGGACTGTGATAATTACACCCGGGTGGACTGATAATTACACCCGGGTAGACTGTGACAATTACACCCGGGTGGACTGTGATAATTACACCCGGGTAGACTGTGATAATTACAACCGGGTAGACTGTGACAATTACACGCAGGTAGACTGACAATTACACGATGGTAGACTGTGACAATTACGCCCGGGCAGTCTGCAATTACGTCCAGGTAGACTGTGGCAATTACGCTCAGATAGAGTGTAACAATTACGCCTGAGTGGACTGTGACAATTACGCCCGGGTAGACTGTGACTATTACGCCCAGGTAGACTGCAATTACGCCCGGGCAGACTACAATTATGCCAGGATAATCTGTGACAATTACGCCCAGGTGGACTGTGACAACTACACCCAGGTAGACTGTGACAATTACACGCGGGTAGACTACAATTTCATCCAGGTAGACTGTGACAGTTACCACCTGGTAGACTGTGACAATTACACACGGGTGAAATGCGGCAATTACACCCCGGTGGACCGAGGTGGCCAAGCGGGAGGAACACTGCCGGGCCCGGCAAATCATCGCCTAAGCATTGACTGCTAGAGACAATCACAGTTTTCTCGACTCCTATTCTCTTTTAATGCGTCGGTATATATTGTAAAAGTCTACTCAGACATAATACATGTCAACCCAATCATGTAGGGCTTAGATAGTCTAGGCTCTTTCGGATTAAGAATAACACAAAACACGCTTCCCATACCAAGATGGTTTTCTGTGCCTTTCGGATCTACATCTATGTAAGAAAGTGGGTGAGTCCAATATTTCAGTGAGGGACGGGTGAGATTTGTAATTACACAAAAGAGAGAATACCATGTCACGAGGATTGCGTGAGATATCTTCAAACCCAGGGAAAGGTTTTCAACCTGTTAACTTTGAGGGAAATTTCCCAGCGGTAATCGAGCTTTGCCCCCACATTTGACGTACAAATTACAGAGCGTAGCGTCTTCCTGCTCAACAACGTCTTTCCCGCGATTGGGGTCTTGATCTGACACTAATCCTTTGTACCGTTTTGTAAATTATACCTTTCTTCCCAGTGACGCTCCCTTAGGGTACGCGCTGCTCAAAGATGCTGGCGAAAGGGGAGTTGACCAGGTAATATTTGTCCAAGCACAAAATAGGGAACGTAGAATCCTGATGAATTTGTCAACAACAAAAAAAAATCACCATTCCTTCAGAGTAGGGATGCATCGACGCCGTTCATTGGTACGCCACAGGTGGGGGGGGAGTGGAGGGGGTGTTATTGGCCAGGACACTACTGACGCCGCGACCAAAATGCAGCCGACAGCCAGCTGGCAAGGCATCATGGAGTCCAGCATGGTGACTATTTTCGGCGTGGGGACGAGCCGAATGTGCGGAGCCAGGCCCGACTGCAACGGCCGCGCCGGCACCCGTCCCCCACTGGTCGACACCGGTGTCCGTCCCCCACTGGTCTACACCAATGTCCGTCCCTCACTGGTCGACACCGGTGTCCGTCCCTCACTGGTCGACACCAGTGTCCGTCCCCCACTGGTCGACACCAATGTCCGTCCCTCACTGGTCGACACGTGTCCGTCCCCCACTGGTCGACACCAGTGTCCGTCCCCCACTGGTCGACACCGGCACCCGTCCCCCACTGGTCGACACCAGTGTCCGTCCCCCGCTGGTCGACACCAATGTCCGTCCCTCACTGGTCGACACCAGTGTTCGTCCCTCACTGGTCGACACCAGTGTTCGTCCCTCACTGGTCGACACCAGTGTCCGTCCCCCACTGGTCGACACCAATGTCCGTCCCTCACTGGTCGACACGTGTCCGTCCCTCGCTGGTCGACACCAGTGTTCGTCCCTCACTGGTCGACACCAGTGTCCGTCCCCCACTGGTCGACACCAGTGTCCGTCCCCCACTGGTCGACACGTGTCCGTCCCCCGCTGGTCGACACCAGTGTTCGTCCCTCACTGGTCGACACCAGTGTCCGTCCCTCACTGGTCGACACCAGTGTCCGTCCCCCACTGGTCGACACCGGTGTCCGTCCCTCACTGGTCGACACCAGTGTCCGTCCCTTACTGGTCGACACCAGTGTCCGTCCCTCACTGGTCGACACCAGTGTTCGTCCCTCACTGGTCGACACCAGTGTTCGTCCCTCACTGGTCGACACCAGTGTCCGTCCCCCACTGGTCGACACCAGTGTCCGTCCCCCACTGGTCGACACCAGTGTCCGTCCCCCACTGGTCGACACCAGTGTCCGTCCCTTACTGGTCGACACCGGTGTCCGTCCCCCACTGGTCGACACCAGTGTCCGTCCCTCACTGGTCGACACGTGTTCGTCCCTCACTGGTCTACACCAATGTCCGTCCCTCACTGGTCGACACCGGTGTCCGTCCCTCACTGGTCGACACCAGTGTCCGTCCCCCGCTGGTCGACACCAGTGTTCGTCCCTCACTGGTCGACACCAATGTCCGTCCCTCACTGGTCGACACCAGTGTCCGTCCCTCACTGGTCGACACCAGTGTCCGTCCCCCACTGGTCGACACCAATGTCCGTCCCTCACTGGTCGACACGTGTCCGTCCCCCGCTGGTCGACACCAGTGTTCGTCCCTCACTGGTCGACACCAGTGTCCGTCCCTCACTGGTCGACACCAGTGTCCGTCCCCCGCTGGTCGACACCAATGTCCGTCCCTCACTGGTCGACACCAGTGTTCGTCCCTCACTGGTCGACACCAGTGTTCGTCCCTTACTGGTCGACACCAGTGTCCGTCCCCCGCTGGTCGACACCAGTGTTCGTCCCTCACTGGTCGACACCAGTGTTCGTCCCTCACTGGTCGACACCAGTGTTCGTCCCTTACTGGTCGACACCAGTGTCCGTCCCCCACTGGTCGACACCAGTGTTCGTCCCTCACTGGTCGACACCAGTGTCCGTCCCCCACTGGTCGACACCAGTGTCCGTCCCCCACTGGTCGACACCAGTGTCCGTCCCCCACTGGTCTACACCAGTGTCCGTCCCCCACTGGTCGACACCAGTGTTCGTCCCTCACTGGTCGACACCGGTGTCCGTCCCTTACTGGTCGACACCAGTGTCCGTCCCCCGCTGGTCGACACCAATGTCCGTCCCTCACTGGTCGACACCAGTGTTCGTCCCTCACTGGTCGACACCAGTGTCCGTCCCCCACTGGTCGACACCAGTGTCCGTCCCCCACTGGTCGACACCAGTGTCCGTCCCCCACTGGTCGACACCAGTGTCCGTCCCCCACTGGTCGACACCAGTGTCCGTCCCCCCACTGGTCTACACCAGTGTCGACCAGTGGGGTTAAGGCATCTGGCCCACTGGCCGATGCCAGTGCCCAGAGTGGAAGTTAAGGCACTTCTTCAGACATTTTATCTCCGAAAGCATATTTGCACTCAAGGTTCGAACTGGGTAGGATCGGTTGCCATGTACTCAGACGAAAATATGTAGAAGGAACGCAGATATGATGGACAACAAACGTAAAACGACACAGACAAAGTGACAAGCTCGTCAAAATGACAGCAAAAGGACACTCATCGTCACCACTAAAATTACCCACTTTTCCCAGCCACCAGTAGCATACAACAGCCACCAGCAGCAGAACGCGTACAACTTCACTTCCTCAACCACTGAAAATGGTCACGACTGGTGACTGACTGGTGACTGGTGACGGATTGACAGGTGACGGTCGCGGCCGAAGACCGCTTGCAAGGCGGCGCCCGTGCGCACCGGATAAAGTGTTCTCCCGAAGCTCCAACTCCGAGCCGAGCGTCTCTGGAAACATGCATTCAATTCACCCATATAGTGGGAAAAACCGACGTTTTTCATAAACGTACTATAGAGCCGCCGAAGGACCGCCGAAGGGATCGGAATGGATTGCTTTAGTGCATTCCTGTTCACGAATCACGACGGCGGTCCGCTAAATCTAGCTGGCAGGCAATCGATGTAAAGTATTGTTGCGATGACTGCATACAAATCAGGAAATTTGATCACACGTTGAACACACGGAACAAGTGAGCTTCGGCATGAATGCCGAAGCTCACTTGAAGCTCCGAAGCTCACGTACCGTCAGCGTAGCTCTTGTGTTTATAAACATAGGAGCTACGCTATGAGCTATGCTGTGTTTGTGAACACAAGAACTACACCGTGCTTATAAACGCAAAAGCTACGCTTTGTTTACACGCACAAGAGCTACGCTGCATTTATAAACACAAGAGACACGATGTGTTGATGAACACAAGAGCTACGTTGTATCTATAAACACAAGAGCTACGCTGTGTTTATGAACACAAGAGCTGGCACAAGAGCACAAGAGAACACAAGCTGGCACAAGAGAACACAAGCTGACAGGGTGCGTGTTTGGCACAAGTGGTCGAACTGGTGAGTGATCTGGGTCCCATTATTTTTAGGTTTGTGGTATATCAGGAGGTGTTGATCTCATCCCATGACAGTGCGATCGGGAGGTATTGATCTCATCCCATGACAGTGCGATCGGGAGGTATTGATCTCATCCCATGACGGTGCGATCAGGAGGTATTGATCTAATCCCATGACGGTGCGATCAGGAGGTAGTGATCTAATCCCATGACGGTGCGATCAGGAGGTAATGATCTTATCCCATGACGGTGCGATCGGGAGGTAATGATCTTATCCCATGACGGTGCGATCAGGAGGTAGTGATCTAATCCCATGACGGTGCGATCGGGAGGTATTGATCTAATCCCATGACGGTGCGATCGGGAGGTAATGATCTTATCCCATGACGGTGCGATCAGGAGGTAGTGATCTATTCCCATGACGGTGCGATCAGGAGGTAATGATCTTATCCCATGACGGTGCGATCGGGAGGTAATGATCTTATCCCATGACGGTGCGATCGGGAGGTAATGATCTTATCCCATGACGGTGCGATCAGGAGGTAGTGATCTAATCCCATGACGGTGCGATCAGGAGGTAGTGATCTAATCCCATGACGGTGCGATCAGGAGGTAGTGATCTAATCCCATGACGGTGCGATCAGGAGGTAGTGATCTAATCCCATGACGGTGCGATCAGGAGGTAGTGATCTAATCCCATGACGGTGCGATCAGACGGTATTCATCTCATCAAATGGCAGCGCTATCAGGAGATATTGATTTCATCTCATGGTGGCGCGTCTGCACTGCTACCAATGCCGAGGGCAGTCTATTTGCTCTCACGAAACACGAAGGCGGTCTATATGCTCTGTCACGAATCAAGAGGACGGTTGATATGCTCTGTCACGGACCAAGAGGGCGGTCTATATGCTCTGTCACGAATCAAGAGGACGGTTTATATGCTCTGTCACGGACCAAGAGGGCGGTCTATATGCTTTGTCACGGATCAAGATGGCCGTCTATATACTCTGTCACGAATCAGGAGGGCGGTCTGTTTGCTGTGTCACCAATGACAGGAGCGGTCTGCCTGCCGTGTCACGAATCACGACGGCGGTCTGTTTTCTGTGTCACCAATGACAGGAGCGGTCTGCCTGCCGTATCACGAATCACGATGGCGGTCTGTTTGCTGTGTCACCAATGACAGGAGCGGTCTGCCTGCCGTATCACGAATCACGACGGCGGTCTGTTTGCTGTGTCACATATGACAGGAGCGGTCTGCCTGCCGTGTCACGAATCACGACGGCGGTCTGTTTGCTGTGTCACCAATGACAGGAGCGGTCTGCCTGCCGTGTCACGAATCACGACGGCGGTCTGTTTGCTGTGTCACGAATGACAGGAGCGGTCTGCCTGCCGTATCACGAATCACGACGGCGGTCTGTTTGCTGTGTCACCAATGACAGGAGCGGTCTGCCTGCCGTATCACGAATCACGACGGCTGTCTGTTTGCTGTGTCACGAATGACAGGAGCGGTCTGCCTGCCGTATCACGAATCACGACGGCGGTCTGTTTGCTGTGTCACATATGACAGGAGCGGTCTGCCTGCCGTATCACGAATCACGACGGCGGTCTGTTTTCTGTGTCACGAATGACAGGAGCGGTCTGCCTGCCGTGTCACGAATCACGACGGCGGTCTGTTTGCTGTGCCCACGATTACCGCGGCAGTCGGGACGTCCGGCCTTGGCAAGTCGAGCTGGGCCGGTAAGCCTGTGCACACCGCGCCAGTTTTAACTACGGACGTCGGACGTCCGTTAGATGCCCTTGTAAAATCGCCTGCGGGTGTCCGTTTTCGAATGGCGCTGGGTGTAGCGGCGACTCCGGAGCGACAGTCTACATCCGTTCGACGCCCGCCTGACGTCCGCCCACAAATGGCATTCGTTTGGACTTTTAGTGAAGCTTCTATGTGCGCAGTGTGATGCTGCGCCACAAATGCACCTCCGACGTCCGTCGAGCACGAGTAGCTGGACAGAGTGCCCGCGATTATCGACCTTTTCCACCCCGTTTTAGACGGATGTCTGACGTCAGGCTGTGACTCGCGCAGTGTGATGTGTGAGGCGTGATGTGGCCTTCAGTGTGAGGGTAATGTGGCCTCCAGTGTGAGACGTGATGTGGCCTTCAGTGTGAGGCGTGATGTGGCCTTCAGTGTGAGGCGTGATGTGGCCTTCAGTGTGAGGGTAATGTGGCCTTCAGTGTGAGGCGTGATGTGGCCTTCAGTGTGAGGCGTGATGTGGCCTTCAGTGTGAGGCGTGATGTGGCCTTCAGTGTGAGGCGTGATGTGGCCTTCAGTGTGAGGCGTGATGTGGCCTTCAGTGTGAGACGTGATGTGGCCTTCATAGTGAGGCGTGCTATATGACCCATGCAGTCGATGGGCCTCTAAACCACAATAGTGAGGCGTGATGTGGCCTCCAGTGCGAGGCGTGATGTGGCCTTCAGTGTGAGGCGTGATGTGGCCTTCAGTGTGAGGGTAATGTGGCCTCCAGTGTGAGGCGTGATGTGGCCTTCAGTGTGAGGCGTGATGTGGCCTTCAGTGTGAGGCGTGATGTGGCCTTCAGTGTGAGGCGTGATGTGGCCTTCAGTGTGAGGCGTGATGTGGCCTTCAGTGTGAGGCGTGATGTGGCCTTCAGTGTGAGGCGTGATGTGGCCTCCAGTGTGAGGCGTGATGTGGCCTTCAGTGTGAGACGTGATGTGGCCTTCAGTGTGAGGCGTGATGTGGCCTTCAGTGTGAGGGTAATGTGGCCTCCAGTGTGAGGCGTGATGTGGCCTTCATACTGAGGCGTGCTATATGACCCATGCAGTCGATGGGCCTCTAAACCACAATAGTGAGGCGTGATGTGGCCTCCAGTGCGAGGCGGCGGGAGGGAGCGGCCAACGATCGGAGCGGCGCAGTAGCCCCGACCATGACTCAGCAGTGAACACATCTGATCTGGACAATCAGTGCGGCCTAGCTCAACCCCGGGCGTGAACTCATAGCTACACCCAGCACCATCAACGCCCGAAAACACGCCAAGTCCCTTCGCCCGCTTTGCGGCGTGCTTTTCGCGAGCTTTGTGTGGCTGCGCGTGCGCTCCTGTTCCCGCCCGTCCCCGCCCGTCGCCCACCCCGAGGTCATGCAGTCCGCCATTTTCCAGCGGCCGACGAGGCGGCGCTTCGGCGAGCCACACCGCAGCCGTAGACACTGTGACCCAGTTCACGGAAGTTCTACCTGGCTCCCCCACGGCGTCTGCAATGCACAGACGCTCTGCACACCGGAGGGAGGGTTGCTTCATCACGCACGGTATCAGTGAGGAATTATCATGACGTCATTGTGCACGCTGGGTGAAAAACAAACAGGGTCATGAGCCAACGGATTGTCCGGCTGCAGCCCAGATGGGAGAAAATAGAGCATCACGTCACTGATAGCCCAGTTTGAGTACGACTGCGTGGGACATATCTCACCACGCAATGTCACAGTGCTATGGTCTATGCTCAAGTGCGGACCTCTCGGTGACTGTGAATCGGGTTGATCGATTTCAAACACAGGTCATTTCGATTACGGACGAAATAGTTAGCCCGAAATCATTGTGGGTACTCCAAAACAATGTCGGGTACTTCGGGGGCCACGCACCAATAGTTTAGTCCAGCTCGTGACGCCCGTTGGGGCAGACACAGGAGGTGGGATAGGCGAGGTGGATGACCTGCCAGCGGCAATGACCGGCGGCATGAACACGCCACCGGCAGCTGGAGACACACTGACGAGACCCACCTTCGTGTCGTTGACGGCAGCTGCGCCGATGGTGGCCATCCGAGCCGCGCTGCCAGCTAAAGCCGGTACAGAGCTGGCAAAGCCGCGCGCGCCCGCCGCCAGAGCTGGCTCCCGCCGGCACCGCCCGGCCGCCGCCGACGCCTCCGTGCAACTGGCGACCGCTGGCGGCCGCGGCGGCTGCAACACTGCAGGCCCTGCAGACGGCCGGCCCGCCGCCGTCCCACGTGCCGGCGCGGCCGCCGACCGGGCTCGGGTGGCCGGGCACGGACACCGCCGACCGCTGCCGGCCGGCACACACATTACACATGACACACACATACACATGACACATTACACACACACACACACATATACACATTACACATACACATTACACACATGCATACACGCAGACACACACACATACATACATACACACACACATACATACATACATACATACACACACACATACATGCATATATACATACAGGCCCAGTAGTCTGGAGGTAAGGTGCCCGTCTGCACACCGAAAGGTTGTTGTTGGCTCAAGTCCCACCTGTCGCTACTTTTCGCCCGCGACCGACCTGCGTGAGAGATTGGCGACGCCATGTGGCCTGTTGTGTTTGGCCCAGTCTGATACACACGCAAGGCCCAGTCTGGAGGTAAGGTGCCCGTCTCCACACCGGAAGGTTGTTGGTTCGAGTCCCACCTGTCGCTACTCTTCGTCGGGACCGACCTGCGTGAGAGACTGGCGGCGCCACGCGGCCCAGCAGTCGGCGCGCCGTAAAGCCAATGCCCACCGCGAAGACCGGAGACTTCTCACCTGGTCAGGACGGGTTCACGTCCTTATTTTCAGGACGCACTTCAGATTGAATGTGGAAAACGGCAAATTAACGATAGCGGGGCGCCAAAGCCGGGGATCCGGACCTCCGACCCACCCGGGATCTCCAGCTATTCCCACGACCACTACACACACAAAACACATACCTGCACAAGCACACACACACACACGACATAAACATACGCACACACGGATGGAGTAGGGGAAGGGATCACAATGGCTGAATGAACCTAATACTGATATCAACTAGGAATTTTTCCACATATTTAAACGTCATTGAGGGGGACGAGTGGTCTAGGGGTAAGATGCTCGTCTCGCAATCGAAAGATTGTGGGTTCGAATCTCACCTGTCGCTACTCTTCGCCCGCGACCAATCGGCGTGAGAGATTGGCGACGCTATATGACTCAACGGTCGACGTGTCGTAAAACCAATAACCAACCAAACGTCATTGAGATTCCAAAATGTTGGCCAGCGTCCAGGGGTGGGTGATGATACCTTGGCGAAACAATGAATCCATTCCTTCTCACTACACAGGCGAATAAACCGGCTGGCTTTGGCGGGGTGGGGTGGGGGCGGGGGGACCTCAGCGAGCCAAGTGCGTGCAACTTAGTACTCGCTCCCCTCTCCCCCACAAAAGGACTTCGAATTTAGATCGCTTCATTTTTACATTCCGAAACAAACACCAAAAGTTATAAGTTGACGTCTTCCAGCGGTAAAAATGAGATATTTTAGCGATCCAGGTGTCGTTCCTGCAGTAGGTGTGTACCATTGTAATTTCGCGTGACCGTAGTGGGAGCGGAAATGAAATTGTACACGAACAAAAAGCGAAAAGGCAAATAATAAATGGACAAAAGTAGAATGGACAGAAGCGTGGGAATAGATAGAAGTAGGAACGGAATTGAAATCGTACCCGAACAAAAAGTGAAAAGGCAAATAATGAATGGACAAAAGTAGGATGGATAGAAGTCGAATGGACAGAAATCAAAGTGATAACATCGATTAGGCAAAATGTCGAAGGGAGAAAGACGATGGGACAAAAGTGAACATGAAAAAGTCATACGGTCTAAAAGTTGAGACCTAAAAGTACAAGCGATAAAAATTCGAACGGGCAAAAGTCAGCAGGACAAGAGGTCGAATTGAAAAAGTAAAATGGACTGAATGTCGAAAGGATAAAAGTCGGCCGGCTAAAAATCTACCTGACTAAAGGTTGAAAGGATAAAGGTTAAACGAACGAAAAGTCAAAAGGACAAAAAGTTGAACGAACGAAAAATCAAAAAGACAAAAAGTTGAACGAATAAAAATCAAAGGTAAGTCAAATGGAAAACGTCAAACGGACGAGATGTCAAATGGACAAAAGGTCGTATTAAAAAGTTAAACGGACAAAAAGCCGAAAGGATGAAAGTCGAACGGATTAAATATTCAAAGGGTGTGTAATCTAAGACTGAAAGGCATGGAAATCCGAACGGAGTGAAACTTAGCAGGAAAAGAGATATAAGATATACAATTTTGATTAAGCAATGATTGAAAAGAAGAAGAAAACGCATGGAGAAAGAGGAAAATAAGTCAGATGTGAAATTGCTGAAAAAATGCGTACCTACTCCATATATGCTTACTACTGGAATATATATATATATATATATATATATATATATATATATATATATATATATGTATATATATACACGTAGACGTTGACACAGGAGTGGGTGGGGTAGGAGGAACGGCTGTCCCCGCACAATTGAAGTTGGGGTGGGGGGGGGGCTTCAAATGACTGGACTAGCCTGACCCGACATCAAATGATCTGGACAATGGAACGAGCCGGGTCGGGTCAGCATCGGTCTAATCAGAAAAAGCAATTGCGACTACTTGCTGATGATGGAAAGTAGTACCCCCATCTGACGGAGGGTAATCAGAGAACTGATGTAGTTTACATGGGAATCAGCACTTGCAGATCCAGTTTCCTTGTGCCTTCTTTGGATTCTTGCTTCGTTGACATTTCCCACACTGGTTCACGATGCCAACCCCGGCACCTGCAGGTGCATACTATTGAATCACTTTACATTTGATTTGCTGTTCTAGATGGTGTTATTGGTGCCGTTTCCGCTCGTGGTTCCGTTCTGTTGCGTCGTTCCTCACTATCGGAACTCGTTACTTTTTCCTCATTGCCGTTTTTTTTCCAGCACCGATCATCAATTCGCTTTCCCGAGCCTGTGCAGATATTCCGTTTCCCAATCCCATATCCCAATCTCAGTCTCCGGTTCGGTTTCCTGGTTCCCGATTACGTTTCTTGATCTCTTTCGCCAATTCCGTTTCCTGGTCCTGATCTTCACGCCCTGTGCTGTTGCTGTGCCCAGTTTGATGGGGCGAGTCATGCCGCGGTCCTTCTGCCGTGCTGCGGTCCTCATCTGTGCACTGTAGAGGTGCTTCAAATCACGCTCCCTTTTCCCATCGCTGCTGCACTGGGAAGGGGGAATTACAACCAGGTCGGCTCTCTGGTCCCGTTCGAAGGTTCTGTTCTGTATCGAACTACCCAGTGTTGTTCCCAAGTCCCGTTTCCTTCCCAAGTCCCGTTCCGCAGTCCCGTTCCCCGGTCCTTCTCTCCGACGTAGTTCCTCGGTTCCGTGCTCAGATCCTGTTGATCGGTCCCGCTCCCTGGTGCCGTTCCTAGGTCCAATTCCCTGGTCTCACTCCCCGGTACCGCCCCCGGCTCCCTTTGTCGGTCCCGTTCCCTTTCCCTTTCCCATTGGACTTGATGCCTTCGATTTTTATCCTTTAGACTGTTGTCCTTTGGACATTCATCCATTTGACTTTTATATTTTCCACGTTTTAGTGCGTTTGACCTTTTCCCATTCATTTCTAATCCGGTTGACTTTTTTGTGTTCTTTTGGCTTTTGTCTGTTCGACTTTAATCGCTTCGATTGTTATGCTTTCGAATATTAGTCCGTTTTACTTTTTCCCAATTGACGTTTTCGTTCTTTTGACTTTTTGCCGTTCAACTTTTACCGCTTCGACTTCTATCCATTCGACTTTTATCCCCTTCGACCATTCTCCGCTTGACCTTTTGTCCTGGAATAAAATGAAATACTGAGCGCGCACCGTGGCACGTTGTTCTGATTCGGTCCAACAGCAGTCATGACCTCATAACTAAGGAAATGATGGTAGAACCGTGATTTTGGTGTCACTTGGAAGCCAGACATGCGAAATACACCATTACATCCAAAAGATATTGACATTATTTGGGTTGTTGACCCGAGTCAGGTCAAAGACGGGCCACTTTCATTTATGCCTTGTTCTTACTGTTGTATGAGCTATGAAGACCACATGCCTACTTTTTATAATGGCTTTCATAATGCCACATGACTCTTAGTGTCCGTTGGACCTTTTCAACGCTGATCTTTGGCGACCTCAAGTAACCTTTTTCTGCATGTGTAGTATTCGACGGAAAATTTGGGCACCAAGTTATAATTCAGCGTCCATATTATCTCGTGGCATCAGAATTTCTCATTTCGCGCCCAATGTTCAGCTTGAGGAGTCTGGAAGTTGGCAGGACCGGACTCAATCGGTGTATCGAAATACATTAATGAGACGTGTCGCTCGACTCGCCGACAGTTAAGAGCACCGAACAAGTGTATCTTTGTCCCGGAGCCCTTCGCGAACAACGTTTGTCTCCGTTGCGCGGATCAAATGCCAACCAGCACCCTTGTGGTCACTCGGGCCCGCCGAGTGTCAACTGACCATCGGGCGGTGCGCCGGACTCCGAATCCGCCGGAAGGGCGCCGAGTCGTCCCCTCACTAAGGGGGTTGTGCAGTTTGTTTGCACCACTAGTGCCCGGTTGGTTACTTCAACGGTCAGTTGAGGACACATGTAGAAGCAAATTAAACACTCGCTTATGGAGACAGATGGGACTGTTTTGCTGGGTTCCGCAAATATGCCTATTGCTAACTTTAAATGTCGGATATGTATCGTATGCTTTGAGGAACGGGATTTTGTTCCCAGTGAGAATATTTCTGCCTAGCAATTAACAGTGCAATGGAGATTCCATTGATACCAACATATTATGGATGCTAAGTAGTAACAACTCAGGAAGAGCTGCTAAACTTTGTGTAAGTCCACGACAAAATCGCACGGAAAGTCAGATCGCAAAAACGTCCGACTTTAGACCCATGCTGAACCAATGCAGAATTATGGGCGTGTCTTTGAGGAGTGGCATCATCACTCCAGTAGGGGGTTAACGCAGCGTGTGCGTTCATTATTCACACTATTCAATATTCATACAACTCATTCATACTCAACATTCACTCACTACCTGCCGAACACTTCCCTGGTTGAGGAGAAAATAACGAGCAAGATATATGAGGTTTACTTGAACAAGTGCAAAACTCGCCTTATTTTATTATTGTGCCACGTGCACGAATATATCATATCAACTCATTTCTTAACCATGTCATATTTTTGTTAATCTTTAGCAGAGTCAGAGTGCCATCCGCTAGAGATTTGTTACGTTAATCCGGCTTATGTGGCATCCGGTTATATCAAAGAAGCAAGAGAGGAAAGAGGGGACGCCGGCAAACAAAGAACGTGGCGTAAAGGGCCGATACATACATAGCATACACGGACATACATACATACATACACGACAATCAGAAGAACACTTGGAAGGTGGACAGCATCGTAACCTGCAGAGAGGCTCCACTGCCCACCTGCGACCTGAAAGACGAAGCGGAGGCCCGGCGCTCAGGGCGAGTCGTGGGCGTCAGGCCCGACCTTGTATGTGTAGGTGCATGTTTGAGTTAAAGCTTGGGAAAACTTGAGAAGGGGAAAAGTCAAGCAGCTTTGAAAACCCGTAGATAAAAAACCAAGCGCAATTTATAAGGAGAACCGTCCGTTTACCGGGTGACTACCGGGTGGTCATTCCCGAGGAGTGCTCGGAGCGATATCTGCATATGTTTGCAGTTGAAATAGTGGAGAATAGCGCGGCGATGAGGAGCATATGCTGGACATGTGAGTAAAACGTGGGTGGCAGTGATGCGAACTCGGCATGTGGTGCAGATCGGGGGCCGACGTGATGGATGAAAAATATAATGGTGTGTTAAGTTGGTGTGTCCGAGGCGAAGTCTGGCGAGTACCACCTCACTCAAACGGGAGTGTTGGTGGGAAGAGGGCCAGTTGGAGAGTGTGGGTTTGATAGCGTGTAGGTGTGTGGTGTCGTGTGACCAGCAGGCCTGGAGATATTTTTGGAATAACATATTGGCTACAGTAAGGAGATCACCGGGTGGTACTGGGGCATGATTATCCTGTGGGAGGTCTATTGCCGCCCTTGCAAGGCCATCCGAGCGTTCGTTACCCGGGATACCCCTATGTCCAGGGATCCAGAGATAGTGAGCTGTAGGTGAGTGTGGTTGTCATGATAGAGGTGTCGGATGGCGTGGAGTGTGGGGTGTGTGGTGTTGTGGATGGCCGCGAGGGCGTCAACGGAGGATCGTGAGTCAGTGCAGATTGTGGTAGGGGTAGTGAGGTGTCGTGCTATGATGTGTTGGAGGCAAGTGAGTATGGCGACTAATTCTGCTGTGTATTCCGAATGATGTACTGTTAATTTGATTTGGCCGGTGTCGGGCCCACCGCACCAGGCGGCGCCCGTACCATTGCTGGTACGGGAGCCGTCAGTGTAAAATAATGTGTGTTGTGGGTGGGCCTCTTGATATTCAAAATATTTGACTTGAACGTCGATGGGGGTAAGTAGGGTTTTGTTGTGCCGAAAGAGATACTCGAGTTTGGGATGTTTCATGTGCCAGAATGGGAGAGGGGGGGAGTTCGGTCAGGGGTTACATCAGGAAATTTTAGGGTGGATTTGAGAACTTGCTTCAAATGAATAGCAATGCTGTATTTATTTTTGTTTTTGGAGAGCCGAACCGGGGGTTTAGATCATGCGACATTGGAGGGGTGATTTGGGCGTGTTGTTGTTCTGAAGTGGTACCTAACGAGTTGTAGTGTTCTGCGGTGTTGTAGGCTAGGGAGATTGACCTCACCCCGGAGACTGGTGATGGGTGTGGTGCGGTGTGCTCCGGTGATGAGGCGGAGTGCGTGATTTTGTGTGCATTCTAGTGATTTGATGAATGAAGGGGATATATGATCGAAGATAAACCCATTGTATTCCAGGATTGAACGAATCAGTGCTATGTACATTTTACTAAGGGTAGTCCTGTCTGCACCCCAGTCGCGCCCGGAGATGCAGCATAGGATATTAAGACGAAGAGCGCAGCGCTGTTTAATATAGGTAATGTGGGTGCCAAAATAGAGTCCTTTGTCTAGGATAACTCGGAAATATTTGAAGGAGGTTTGTAGGCGGATAAGTTGATCGCGATAGCGGAGCGGTTTAGTAGGGGAGGGGGATGTATCTGGGAAGCCTGGAAAATAGCATTGTGACAGATTTAGTGGGCGAGATATGTAGCCCCCAGAGGGAGCACCATGAATCAATGTGGTCCATGGCGAGTTGTATGTAATGGTTAGCCGTGTCTGCTAATGGATGGGTACACCAGAGGGCTAAATCATCGGCGTATATATAATATTTTAGAAGGGGAGTGATCTGGGGAAGTTTGTCTAAAGCATCGTTAATCATAATTAGAAATAAGGTGGTGACAGGACGCTGCCTTGCGGCACGCCTTGCTCAAGAGTATGTGGCTGGGAATAGATGTTGCCGCAGCGGACGACAAAGGAACGGTTTTTGAGAAAGTTCGCGATGAAGGTGGTCATTCTGCCCCTTATACAAATTCGGTGCAATTTAGTTAAAAGGGCAGAGCTATGTACTTTATTAAATGCGGATTTTAGATCTAAAAAGAGGGCTATAGTTTCGAATTTGTTTCGCGAAACCACGCTGGATCGAGTCTACAATTTCGAGCAGGTTGTCAGCGGTGCTTCGCTTGGGTCGGAAGCCGCTCTGAAAAGGGGAGATAATTTTGTTGTTTTCAAGATAGACTCTGATTCGTCCATTGACCATGCGCTCAAATATTTTGCAAGCACAACTAGTGAGAGGGATAGGGCGATAGCTGGAGGGGAGGTGTCGAGGTATGAAAGGTTTGACGATCGAAATGATAGTGCTGGTAGACCAGGGGGCTGGGAAAGAATCGTCAGTCCATAATTGATTTAGTGCCGAGAGGAGGTTGTCTTTGCCTTGGTCAGAGAGGTTTTGAAAGAAGGGATATGCCAGTCGATCAGGTCCAACAGCTGTATTTGTTGCTTTGGAGAGGGATAAATTTAGTTCATAGAGGGTAAAGAGGGCGTTGTAGGGCTCAGAATTGTCGGAGCCAAAGTGGCAAGCGGCAAGAGTGTTGCGGAGGAATGAGGTGGTGTGCTGTGAGTATTGAGCGTTGGAGGATATGTCAGAGTAATAGGTGGCGAAGTGTTCCACGACGGCTATAGGTTATGTTATTTTCTGTTGATTAATTGTCAGTTGTGGGAATGCGCGGTGTGGGGCTCTGCCATTGGTGAAGGAGCTAATTTGAGTCCAGATTTGGGAGATGGGGTAGTTCGGTTGAATCTGTCGGAGTAGAGTTTCCAGCTGCGTTTTTTGGCCGAAAGGATAATTTGCTGACAACGTAGTTTTTCCTCGCGGGCTTCTACCATGTTTTGTACGGTGAGGTTTTTACGAAATTTCCGCTCAGCCCGCTGTCGCAAGGCGACGGCTCGTTAGCACTCGTCGTTCCACCACGGCACGTGTTTACGGTCGGATGGTCGGCAAGTTTTTGGTACGTGTTTTTCTACCGCGAGTAATATGGTATCAAGCAATGCTGAAATTAGGGGGTGAGACGGGGGCTGGGTGATATTATCAATTTCCTGGGAGAAAGACGGCCATTTCGCTTTGCGAACGTTCCAGTTGGGAATAAATATACGATCTCTAGACTGGGCTGAGCGTTCGAGTGACGTGGATGGGGAAGTGATCACTAAAAAGGGGGTCGGGTTGGATGTGCCAGGAGAAAAGTGGTGAGATAGAAGCTGAAGCTAGGGAGAGGTCAATGGCAGACGGAGGGAACAGGGCGATGTCTGTGTTGTGTGTGGGTGTTTGGTCATTTAGTAAGACCATGTTGTGGGTGTTGAGGAGTGTTTCAATGTGATGTCCGCGCTGAGATGTGTTGTGGCAACCCCATGCCTGGTGATGGGCATTGAGGTCGCCCAGCACCAGACAGTGGTATTGGAGGAGACCGAAGAGTTTGGTTACAGAAGCTAACGATAGCGTAGAAGAGGGAATAGCGTAGAAGAAGAGATAAAGAGAGAGTACAGTGAGCTCTAGTTGTGCAATTTGGACAGATACTGCAACGAAATTCAGGTCATTGGGAATGGTGATCGGACGATGAAGAAGAGTATACGAGACATATAAGGCAACCCCGCCGCCGCGGGGTGTATAATTTCTGTTATGGGTATAGAGGGTATAGCCAAATATATTAAAATTATATGGATCATTGTCGCGCCATCGGGTCTCCTGAACGGCGGCAATCAATGGTTTATTTGTATGATATATTCCATGAATTCTGCCCAATGGGATATGAGTGACCTCGTATTCGATTGGAGCAAGAATTCAGTGGTGGGTGTCTGCATTAGTGCTGGTGGTGGTGATCACGCCCCCGCAGGCGTGTGTGCGGCGGGGAGGGTGTGGCGGCGTCGTCCGACTCATAGGAGTTGAACAACTCTGATGTAGGGGAGGGAAGCTCTGGATCCCTGGGGTTGTCCGGGCTCGGGGCCCGGGAGAGGGAATCTCCCTGGGTGGCCAGAGAGGGGGATGGGGTATGGCCCTGGATGGTTGCGCTGGGAGGCATGTTCCTCGGTGGGCGGGGCTGCCTGGTGGCGGTGGGTTAGCCGGGTGGCAGTGGGACCCGCGACGGGGGCGGGGCACGTGGCCGGCGGCGGGGAAGCCTGTGCCTCGGTGGGCTGGGCAACCTGGTGGCGGAGGGGTTGCCGGGCGGAGATAGGACCCGTGACAGTGGCGGGTCGTCCGGACGACGGAGGGGGAGTTGTGGAGGAGGTGGCAGGGCGGGACTCCGACGGTCCTGGCGAGAGGGACGGGGTGCGGGTAGCCGCCTCTGCTGGGGTCGGCCATAGGGGGGCCAGCTGGGGCCGGGTCCACACGGCTGGAGCGGACGGGGGTGGAGGACCGCGCTGGACAGCAAGGCGGCGCTGATCTTTGTCCTTGGCCTCCTGCCACGCCGGGCATCGGGGGGAGGAAGCAGGGTGCGGCCCCTGACACGCCGCGCAGCAGGGCTCGTTGTTCGAGCGGGTGTCCGTCAGGTGCCCCTCGGCACATTGTCCGCATACTGGTGCCCGGGCCCGGTACACTCTGCTTTGGTGGCCATAGCGCTGACAGAAAGCGTATCGTACGGGTGGCGGTGTCCACTGGCGTATTGCGACCCGTAGGTATCCTGCCATGATGTGGGCGGGGGGGGTGCATGGTTCTGAAGCCGAGCTTCAGGACCGGTCCCGGACGGCGGCCGAGTCTCTGCACATCGCAGACTCCTTGGGGTGCCAGTTCGGCGAGTAGCTCCTCCTCGGTTAGGTCTACGAGGTCAGGAGCATAGGCCGTCATGAACGTAGTGTTCAGCCGATCCGCTATTTCAGTGGTGGTATCGGCACCGAGGAACTTGTTCATGTTTAGGAGTGCCCTTGCTTGGGATGCCTCCCTAACCCTGATTAGCAGGCCCCCGGCCGGAGGACCTTGGCGGTAGCGACTCCACCCGTCCATCGGTCTATCTCTCGGGCAATCGCAAACGGGGACGTCCTTGCCCAGGTCCCTTGCTTCCGAGTCACGAGGATCAATGACTCCCCTTCAGGAGGGTCGCGGGGAGGGGGCAGGCGGGCTCCCGGGCGGGTCCGGCGCTCACCAGCCTCCGAGAGCGGCGGGGGGTCCCCGGGCATGCCGTGGCGGGGGTGGGGATGCTTACCCCAGAAGGGGAGTGGGAGGTTTGAGTGTGTGAGGAAGAGCGCCCTGAAGGGGTGCGGCAGAGAAAGGCACCCTGAAGGGGTGCTATAAGGAACGGTGCGAAAAGATCTGAAGTGGAAAGGGGGAGAAAGACAGTGGTTTGGAGGGAGGGGAGTAGCCGAGCAGAGGCGGGCGCAGTCACGGTCTGGTGACCGCTAGCCCGATCCTTTAAGCCAGTAACCATGCCACTATGCCATGCCTAGATGTTGTTAATGCACAAACCGGTCCGTAGTTAATTCATGACGAGCATGCCAGTAGTCTAAGCAGCCTGTGAATCGTGATAGTCAAGAAAATACGTCCAGCATTAACCGCCAGCAAAAGTGGCGCACATCCGTCCAGAGCGGCGCAACAACTTGGCGCACATCTGCACAGAGCGGCGCCACGACCTGGCGCACATCTGCACAGAGCGGTGCCACAACCTGACGCACATCAGCAGAGCGGCGCCACAACCTGGCGCACATCTGCACAGCGGCGCGACAACCTGGCGCACATTTGCACAGCAGCGCGACAACCTGGCGCACATCTGCACAGTGGCGCGACAATCTGGCGCACATCTGCACAGTGGCGCGTCAACCTGGCGCACATCTGCACAGCGGCGCCACAACCTGCCGCGCATCTGCAGAGCGGCGCGGCAACCTGCCGCGCATCTGCAGAGCAGCGCCACAACCTGCCGCACATTTGCACAGCGGCGCGACAACCTAGCGCACATCTGCACAGCGGCGCGACAACCTGGCGCACATCTGCAGAGCGGCGCCACAACCTGCCGCACATCTGCAGAGCGGCGCGGCAACCTGGCGCACATCAGCAGAGCGGCGCCACAACCTGCCGCACATCTGCAGAGCGGCGCGACAACCTGCTGCACATCTGCACAGCGGCGCGACAACCTGCTGCACGTCTGCACAGCTGCGCCACAACCTGGCGCACATCTGCAGAACTGCGTCACAACCTGGCGCACATCTGTACGGATCGTCGCGACAGTTGGCCGACCGTGAGTCACCGAAGGGACTACCCAAGGGTGATTGGTTTGTGCTGTGCTTGGTTCAAAAATCACATTCCCACCCCAGCTACTTCAGAAGCTTGAAGTCCGACTGCGGGAGTTTGGACCAACCACACATGCCCAACACTCCGCAGTGCATCAGAACTGCAATTTCCCATGCACACTGGCATGGGAACGCCGAGTCGTAAACTGGAAAGTCTGCCGCCCACCAGAGGGTGGATTTGATGATGGTCGGGCCCGTCGGCAGCACCATGCTCCGTTTTCCAACGGTCAGGGTAAGCTCGCCCACCTCCTCCTCACACCTCTGGGCCGACTTTAGGGGCCCCTGAGCCGACGTGAGGGGCTCCTGGGCCGACGTGAGGGGCCCCTGAGCCGACGTGAGGGGCCCCTGAGCCGATGTGAGGGGCCCCTGAGCCGACGTGAGGGGCTCCTGGGCCGACGTGAGGGGCCCCTGGGCCGACGTGAGGGGCCTCTGAGCCGACGTGAGGGATCCCTGAGCCGACGTGAGGGGCCCCTGGGCCGACGTGAGGGGCCCCTGAACCGACGTGAGGGGCCCCTGAACCGACGTGAGGGGCCCCTGGGCCGACGTGAGGGGCCCCTGGGCCGACGTGAAGGGCCACTGAGCCGACGTGAGGGGCCCCTGAGCCGACGTGAAGGGCCCCTGGGCCGACGCCGAGGGCCCCTGTGACAACGTGAAGGGTCCCTGGGACATCATGTAGGGCCCCAGGGTCGACTTGAAGGGCCCCTGGGCCGACGTGAGGGGCCCCTCAGCCTACTTGAAGGGCCCCTGGACCGACGAAAGGGGCCCAGGCTGACGGAAAGTGTCCCGGCAAGTGGCACAAGGGCGCAGCCAGTTTGGGGGGGGGCTAGCACCCAAAAATACACAAGATCAAACGAGAAAGTTTGAGATTTACCTTTGCGAAACCCTAAACTTTCCGCGCACTTCGTGCGCCGGACGCTTTATCTGTTTCTGTACCTTTTTTGGTCGGGCATTCCCCCTTAACAAAATCCTGCCTGCGCCACTGCTTGTGGCCAAGAAGAATATCCTTGAGCACACGTTGAGCGCTTAGCGGTTGCATATGGTAGCATCTGACAAGCTCCTTATATTCAGGTGACGGTGGGTTTTGCCCGGTGTTGCAAGCCAGCCACATGAGGAAATCGCACGCCACATACCCTAGCCCGATCAAGTGGCATTGTGCTGTGCTTGACCAAAGATAAGAGCATAATTATAATCCGGCACGAAGTTTATCGTTGTAGGCTGCTAATGGAATCAAAAGGCCAGCTGTACTGTTGCTTTTAGGTGCTATTGAACTAATATGCTCTGGAAAGGTAATTTTGAGGCAAGGATTATACGAAGGTTAAGAATGGCTGTGACGGGTTTGAAAAGTGCAGTGAGTTGTGTACCTGCAATGAATTGTTCTACGTTTTAGGGTTACATGACAAATTACCTTTATATACATCAAGGTGCATAGTGGTAGTGCCACAATAAATTGCATAGAGCAGTGCCATCTAATATACCAGGGCAGTGTCATTTCATGTAAATAGTTTGCAGTACAGCTGCGTCTCTTTCATTGCAAGCCTTCCGATACACTTTCAGGTCGTATGCAAGCATGAGGCAGTGAGCACTGTTTGTTGTTAACTGCATGTCATTGATGTAAAATATGAATAACAAGGGCGACAGCCTGCCGCCTTTTAGTGCCCCGATCTTACTGGAACTCATTCCGAGACCTTTTCGTTCACTACCACCTCTGTTTCCTTCTCTCCACATGTAATTCGAGTCGAGCGTGTCCCTGACGGTTAATGTCAAAACATTTGTAAGGACCTAAACAGAAAAAAGTGATGAATTACACTCAGAAATACGGTATAAACTGCATCAAGTTGTTAAGTTGTGAACGACCTATAAAGACAAGCTAGGTTCGTGGTGGAGGAATGATGAAGCCAAGCCTCGCCGATCTGGAGAAATATGGGCCGGAACATGGTTGTGCATCTGCAGGCTACTTAAAAATCCCACAACCTGCTAAAAACGAATGTCGTCTATGGTTTTCACATTTTCTTGAGCTCATTTTACTTCATCGATACAATATTTACTCATCCACATTTGTCAGGAAATATGCTGATGGTTAAGGAAATGTTGAAAAGCTTGTACAGTGGCTATGCCAATCCATCATGACATTTCCTTAAAACCCTGGCGCTAAGTGCATATGGTCCGCATGCTTTGCCTGCGGGCGTATTACTCAAAATCCTCTCACTCTGTCGAAGGAAACATTGAAAGAATCCGCGGATTTACCATGATGAACCAAAATCTCTGCATAGCTTATCCCACGATTCAAAACTTTGAATCAAATGTGCGACTTTGCTTTGCCAGTCTGCCAACCTGCCAGAGCAGGTTTGCCCGTGCAGCGTCCCATATTACCAGCTCCCATATAGCCAGTTCCCATATTATCAGCTCCCATATTGCCAGTTCCCATACTACCAGCTCCCATATTACCAGCTCCCATCTTACCAGCTGACCATCGGACTCCAGAACACAAATGCTCGTCATCTGCTTGCATTATCTTGACAAGGGAACAAAATTGTTTGGCGTTCGCTGCAAAATTGTCCACCACAAATTCCAAATGTGTTTGTAGCTTACCAGCTGCTGAAGCGGACGGTTGCCCAGTTGCAGCCGGACACTTGAACTCAGCTCGCCTCGCTGAAAATTGGGACCAAATCTCAACGATATTAGGGCGACGTTTCATTCCTGCAAAGGCGCTTCGCGCAATGCCGCAGGACCAAAAAAAAACAGGCACATCACCAAAACTCGGTGGAAGCCGTTTTTAAGTCGAGGTCACGGTGGATTTGATCCTCTCATAGCCGCCTCAAAGGTGTCCCGGAATAGTGAGAGAGCACTGTCTACATCCCTGTCCTCTAATATATCCTGATGGATCCGAGGCGAATACAAGAGGTGGAGGCCAATGGGGGCACGTCACCCCCCCCCTCCCCCATGGACGGTGGTCGCCCCACCAGTCGGAAAAAGGCGCCCAGGGAGGGCTCGAGTGCACCCCACGGGAATACTCGAGTGCCCTCCTCCAATTGTTCAGCCAGAGGCGCCCTTCTAAGGGGAAAAGGCACCCCATTGGAAGGCAATGCACCCCTCCGGGAAGGCACGAGTGCATCCCCTTGAATTTTTCAGCCAGAGGCACCCCTCCTAAGGCGCCCCTCCAGTTACTTTTGCAGCGGCGCCCCTCCGGACATGTGCCCCCATGGCAATTCCTGGATCCGCCCCTGCAGTGGATAGCATGCAATCACCGCCGTATCCCGTCAGCACTCGCTCTCGGGTGGTTCAGTGCTCTTTCCCTGCTAGCAAGAGGAGTCGCGACAAAGACAATATGAAATGGAACCATTACTTTGTTATGATCAGCGTTTATCACACAAGGGGGCAGACATTAGATAAATGACGACGTAATACCGGGTCCAGTATATTTCCGCCTCAAGTCTTAACATGAACATGCTGGCTCAATCCAAGTATATCACGCCACTCAATAAATATATGACTGCGGTTTGTGTTCCTACCAAGTAACTGGGTGGTCACTCACATCGCAGTTCCACTCAATTTCAGGCACTCCCCGAGCACTAACACGGGCATGACAACAGGCAACCGTGGGAGACAGTGGGAAATGTTCTCTTGTGATGCGTCATCCTATGCAGGGCGACAACAAACAGCGACGTTCACCTTCGGGAGACTGGGCTCTATCATGAGGGTCGCTGTGCGCGGATCGTCCTCCGGTCGCCTCAAGGGTAGCAGTGACACTTTCACCGACCACGTGACTCCTGTGTCCCCCCCCCAGTCTCGCCGAAGCCATATATGGTTCGGGAAGCCTCCTCTCAGCTCTGCATCGCCGCCGGTCACGTCAAACATTGCTCCGTGAGCGCGGTGACGTAGTTGTTCGGCTCCTCGATCTCTGCTCTCACCGGCCGCAGCCGGCTCAGAGCATGAATCATGCCTTCGCTGCTTCCCATCTCATTTGCGCAGAACTGCAAACTGGCTGGCACTTTAGGCACCTGCACATTTTTATTTTTGTAAATCCACATCCCTTAGAAAATGTGGACTGGTTTGCTGGCCTTACGCTGGGGGCGAGTCTAGGTGTAAAACCCAACCGACAGGTTGAGTTGAGGGCTCCAGTCCCACCTGCCGCTACTCTTCACCCGCGACCAATCGGAGTGGGACCGGCGACGCTATGCGACCCAAAATAGTCGAAGCTAATAACTAATCATCAACCAACCAATAACGCCAATAACGAATAACCGACTAACCAATAAATCCAATAACCAATAACCAACAACCAACAAACTGGCAGTATGTTCCCGCTCTCTGCGGGGTCTCACGCGGGCGCCAGCCGGACTGTTTTCAGGCCGGACGAGTCCATCAACTCCGGTGCGCGTGCCAGTGACTGGCTCACGCACCCACACACCAGCAGACGGATGGGGACGGGCGTGCAACAAACAAACCAATCGGACCGACGTCAACAACCCGGGGGCGGGGCCAGCCGGCGGCCGGCCATCGGAGCACGCGCTGCCGCCTGCTGAGGCGGCGCCCACACGCTCACATGCTAAACAGTCGGCGACGCGGGGCGGTGCTGGATGCAGCTTGTGCTCAGGCCGGCTGTGTGCGGCAGATGTGGCGACGTCCGGCATCAGACCTATGACGAAATGCGTCTGTGGGCATGCGTTTATTACGGCAACGGTAATTACATTTTAGACAGGTGGTTCGGGCTACACCCGCTCGGCGAGAACTCTGGCTTGTTTCCAGACCCTGTTGGCGTAAACAATCAGGTTGGCTGCTGGGTCCGTCCCGGTTCGGCACCCAGGACTCGGCGAGCCGTTCACCGAGCCGGACGCAGGTCTGACTGCCGCGAACGTTCGCACGGTCGGTGAGAGGTCCGGCCGCCAGCAGCCCCGGCAGACCGACGCCGTTTCACCGTCCGCGGTCGTTCTGCGGGCGGGCGACGGGGCCCGACTGCCGCACTCCCTGCGGTCAGACGCTGGCGGCCGAGTCCCGGCCCGGCGGCGATCGCGGCGCGCCGGTCGCCGTGCAGACCGCGCTGCAGCCGGAGCGTGCAGTCAGCCCGACCAGCTGGCCGACCCACGCACACGTCGGCGAGTGCGCCGGCAGCGCCGCGCAGCGCCGACCCACTGACCCAGTTGCGGACATCGACCAGCGCGTGGCCGACACGGCCGGGACGGTCGGCGCCGGCGGCAGACTGGGCGCCGGCTCAGCCAACGCTCTGGCCGCCGACCGATCCACGGGACGACGCGGCGAGAGGGGCCGAAGGATCGGCCGCACTGTACCGTACTGCCGAGCGGTGCCCACACAAGGCGCCTGGACAGCCGAGAGGGGCCGAAGGGTCGTGTCGCACTGTACCCTGCTGCCGAGCGGTGCCGACACAAGGCGTCTGGGTAGCCGAGAGAGGCCGAAGGGTCGGCCGCACTGTACCGTACTGCCGAGCGGTGCCGACATAAGGCGTCTGGGTAGCCGTTGGACGAGCGGGGCCAGTGTTACAGCCACACTGTGGTCGAATATCGGTGTCGGTCAGTCATAGGCCTGAGTTGTCTTTAGTGATCCGACAGTCACGCACTTTCGAGCATGTACGCATAGCTCAAGTGAATTCGGATGCGGTTCATTCACCAAATTGTACTGCCAAACTCGGAAATATAAAGCACCATCCTTTCCTGGGGCTGAATCCGTGCCATCGACGCACACACCAGTCACGTCACCTCTTCGCTACCAGAGACGGATGCCGGGCACCGGCTGCCGGTGTATGGCGAGTCTTACACCATGCTGTGAGGTGTATGGTGAGCCCTACACCATACTGCGAGGTGTATGGTGAGCCCTACACTATACTGCGAGGTGTATGGTGAGCCCTACTCCATACTTCAAGGTGTATGGTGAGCCTTATATCATACTGCAAGGTGTATGGTGAGCCATACACATACTGCAAGGTGTATGGTGTACAATACACCATACTCCAAGGTGTATGACGACCCTTACACCATACTGCAAGATGTATGGTGAGTTTTACACCATACTTCAAGGTGTATGGTGAGCCTTACACCATACTGCGAGGTGTATGACGACACTTACACCATACTGCAAGATGTATGGTGAGTTTTACACCATACTTCAAGGTGTATGGTGAGCCTTACACCATACTGCGAGGTGTATGGTGAGCCATACACCATACTCCAAGGCGTATGACGACCCTTACACCATACTGCAAGATATATGGTGAGTTTTACACCATACTTCAAGGTGTATGGTGAGCCTTACACCATACTGCGAGGTGTATGGTGAGCCATACACCATACTCCAAGGTGTATGACGACCCTTACACCATACTGCAAGATGTATGGTGAGGTTTACACCATACTTCAAGGTGTATGGTGAGCCTTACACCATACTGCGAGGTGTATGGTGAGCCATACACCATACTCCAAGGTGTATGACGACCCTTACACCATACTGCAAGATGTATGGTGAGTTTTACACCATACTTCAAGGTGTATGGTGAGCCATACACATACTGCAAGGTGTATGGTGTGCAATACACCATACTCCAAGGTGTATGACGACCCTTACACCATACTGCGAGGTGTATGGTGAGCCTTACACCATACTGCGAGGTGTATGGTGAGCTACCCGAGCGCGGTAATGCCACACAAACATCTTTGTTGGGACGAATGTTGAGATTAGTTCAGGGGAAATATTGCGAAAGGAAAGTCGGTGGATGCCAAATTAAGAAAAAAAAACATATGGGATGGGAATATTATGAATCCTCTGAATGGGAATATTAGGACTTAAAGTGCTGCCTACAACTCGTCACGCTGTCGAAATTTTCCAAAAAGAGCCTGATTCATTATACATACCCAGCCCTGGACAATAGCAATCAGCTGCTGGGGTGTCGTTTAGCAACATATAAGACGCATGTGGCGATTGTGATCGATATCAGTTTTTATCTGTGCGCGCGCCAAGTTCACCAATTACAGTGCATAATTTTTGTGACAATAGAAAGAATAGCTTTCGTGAAACGCAAATATATAAAACACAGCCGTATTTATATTCACATATCAAATCCTGCCCACGGGAGCTTCGCTGGCGTGACAGCACGTGCAGCCTATATCATTTTCAACTGGTGAATGTGCCTGAAGCAAACTCGCCGATTGATCGATGGATTTCGAAGGCGCTTTAGCAAGAACTATTTGGCTGTCATCACAAAAATGCTGCACTGTAATTGGTTCAATTGGTGCGCGCATAGATAAAAAGACTGATATCGATCATAATCGTCACACGCGTCATATATGTAGCTAAACGACACCCCAGCAGTTGACGTTATTGTCCAACCTGACTCGATAGGCCTTGATACATACCTAGTACATACCTATATATCTCCCTGGAATTACTAATCAGAGTGATTGATCAGGAAGACACCTGTTATTTACATGCCTTGTGATACGTACACCCGCTATGGAAACATCATCAAGGATGAAATGACCTCAACCATGATTTTCAGTGCATATTTGACCCAGGTAGAGTTCAGTTCAAGGTATCTGCTTTCCGTCTCATTGCATTGCAGATAAATATTGGCTGGGTTCATGGATGGAGCCTTCCGTACATTTGGAAGGGCACATGCATCTTGATTTTCACATGCGATGTCGACCATGCAGAAATTGAACTGCTCCTGGTGTGCTAATTGCGATCTGGAGAGTGACGGATGAGACTGAAGTTTCAGGTGGAATTGAGATACCCAATTGGACAAGTTACAATTGGAGTCCTGCACTAACCATTTAGAGTAGAAACACATTGAAGCGGACACCTTATCAATTATGCTACATTTTAATTCTACCTAATTGGTGCGAAGAATACTGCTTCATCGTAAATATGAAGTACCCCGCAAAAACGATGGTACCCTTCTAACAGCTTGGAGGCAGGGGCCTCTCGCGTAGGCGTAAGAACAGGGAGAGGGTCACGGGGCTATACCCTACAACTTTTCCGAATTTGAGAATGAGGCCATGAGTATTGACTTGAAAGAATGGCATCAACGCTGCCTAACCCCCATGCTTTTCAGCTTCCTACGCTTATGCCCCAGAATTCGCAGCCGGCTCGGCCGTAGGTCGATTGTTTGGCCCCATTCCGGAATTAGAGCCCACACATTGGGACATGGGAGAGGATGTGAGCCGCGGATATGGAGGCTATCTCCATTCCTTTGTCTGATGCTGCTAAGCTTGCATTCTCTTCGTGTTAACCCTAGCGAGTTTAAAAGTCCGCCAAATCCCCCGTGTCTTGCAGGCACTGCGTAGTTCCGAAATCCGCAGCTTGGTTTTTAGAGACCCTTATTTAGCCGGCGACACTTGGAAAATCCGTGTCCTCCGTCCCCATAGCAAGACGCTGGCTGTACCACTTGTCCTAGTGGTGCAGCCAGAAGTCTTATGAACTGTTCCTATGAACTACTGCTATGAATTACTACTATGAACGACTACGAAGTCGTGACAAGCAGTACCTGGAGCTTTGAACAGGCAAATGGTGCGATTCGAAAACATTGTTTCCTCAGAAACCCAGGGAAAGACTAGAGGCCCGAGGGAAAACTCTTTGTTCTCTCTCTGGCACCGAGGTGCCGGCCAGAGCAAAATCCTATCTGTACGCCTGTTCTGGGCCCTCCGCCATCACTGCATCCCAGGTTTTATTTGTTTTCATCCATGATGCTGTTTTAGTGGGTGAAAGTAAGCCATTCAAATGCACATTAGCTTGTCGGTTGAATTCTGAGTAGGCGACTCCCGGGTCATGTTAATCTCTGATCAGTAGTTAATTCATTATCACCAGAGAACTAAATCGGTTTGGCTTCCCGAACCGCTCTGCCTGTTCTCGCATACCGGCCGTTCATTCTTGCCACTGGTGACTGCGGTGCGGACTGTTGAAAAAATCCTCTGTTGATCTATGTTGAAAAAAAAATCCGCTGTTGACCTCTGTTGAAAAAATCCTCAACGTCTACATCAGTACATCTGTAGTTTGTCTTATCGTCCCCAAGCCATTGAAAGAAAACCGCCCGCTTGAAGCACGTTGTGAAGAGCAAGGACGACGCAGGCGAGTGCTGCACAGAGGCGGCTATGGCAGAGTGACACGTCCTGACCTCAGCTGGCAGAGTGACACGTCCTGACCTCTGCTGGCAGAATGACACGTCCTGACCTCTGCTCGCCGAGCGACGCGACCCGGGGACATTTTCATGAACACTGGAAGTGGAGAGGCGCAGTCATTATTTGAGTCACCTCTGTTTATTGCACGTCGTATGAAATTCCTCATGACATGGGATGAAAGTCCACCATCCCCATCCCATGCTCCTGGCGACACCATTGCATTGGCTCCGTTTGCTATGTCACTCTCCCGTCTCCAACCCCCACCTCTCTCCGGGGGACGAGTGGTCTAGGGGTAAGATGCTCGTCTCACAATCGAAAGGTTGTGAGTTCGAGTCTCACCTGTCGCTACTCTTCGCCCGCGACCAATCGGCGTGAGAGATTGGCGACGCTACATGACTCAACGGTCGACGTGTCGTAAAACCAATAACCAATAGCCAACCGCACCTCTCTCCGGGCCCGATCCGTCTGGCTGTCCCCACGGAAAGGCGCGGCACGCAATGGTCCGGAATGGAGAGGGTCAAACAGATATACGGGCGAGTTGACCCATCCATTGCCTGATTTCCTGACCAGACATAGCCTCGAAAAAAAATCGCCGAAAGGCGCGTGAAGGATGCTTCACGAGCTATCCGCAAACCCTCCGGCGCTCTGCGGCACAAGTTTAAGAAAGAAGCTATTCTCGAAAAGCTTAAAGGATGGTTTCATATCCACACCTTTTGGCGAATATCCGCCCTCTTTGCCATTGAGTGCTAAGCTGTATGCACAACACTAAAAAAAAGTTTGCCCTATCCGATGTATACCCCGGAACATCGTAGCACACCGTTTCCATATAGAACAGCCTTTAGAATGGAACAGCTCAAACCATTTTAGTTTTTTTTTCAAGGATGTAGCTGAATGTACATCCTTGTTTTCTATCACTGTCTACCCTGTTCGAGAAGCGAATCATTCTAATGCGATATCTAGGTCTAGATAAGTCGCTGCTGCTGCCGTACATGGCAGGCAATATCTTATTTGGAGGCGTACGAGTTTACAATCACAACCATGAATTGTTGCGGTAGTCATTGTCTTGTTGCTGAGAATCACAGAAGTATACCAGTGCAGTGAAGTACGCAAGCGACACACATGCATGTAACGATGATGAATATGGACTAAAACGTGACTACCTTTGGTCGATCTCTTTCGTACTTCGGTTCCGTGGTCAGCGCCTGCTAAAAAGATAGGTCCTCGGGCATCCGTGGGAGTTAGGACACGAGGTGACAAGTGTGGCTGACGATCAGGGTACGCTCTGACACAGCCCAGAGACTATTTGTATGGGGAGGGGGAGCTATTGGTATCGGTGAGCGAAACTTAGATCCCTTCTGCAACAACCCACGGTGCGCCCCTGGTAGTAGAAGCCTGCATGGGCGGCTCCGTCGTCCGGGACGTGGGAGACGCTTACCCCACACTTGTAATCATATTTAATATTACACCTATGGCGATGCATGGGAAGATCGAGCGAAAATGCCATGTATGTATGAGTGTACATGGCACACATGGCAGGTGTAGATACTTCCACTGCTTTGCTCCATGGCTAACATACCACATACTCCATAGCAATAATGTTATCTTTAAATTTTGGATCAATCAGCATTAACTTGAAAAATATGGCCGATTCAGCTATTTCTTCCACACCAATAATGTCCTGGTTCCTACACCCACGCTCTCGTCCATCACATTAATCAGTCGTTGGAGTTGCCAATGGAAATATGGAATCAATAGCCAATAGCAGGAGAGATAAAAATCATCACATTATAAAAAAAAAACTTGAAAAGGAGGCCCGCGACAAAAGTAACAGTCGAAATCCGAGACTTGTACATTTTTGGTGTAGGTTGGGCCTCTAAAGGTAATTAGCCCTCCCCGTCACATTATCCCAGTTGCGCCCCTGTCTGCATGCTGTTTATTACCGCAACAAATCAGGTTGAGTTATTTTACATTATTGAAAATGGATCGGATAACTGATGGATATCTCTATCAGGTACGGATATGGACACGGATTCGATTGGTGCATGCGGATACGGATTGAACCGGATTTGAAAATTCCAATCCGTGTTATGCTCTGATGTAAAGTGCAAATGTTTCACATTTCTAGAGGAGGTGCTTGAGCTATTTTTCATTGTTTTTGTCCCATTTTTAATTGCTTGAGAATTTAGGTCAGATGACTGGACTCATACTTATTCACCACTGCCTGTGTTGCACGAAGGAGGCGAGATTTGTTGAGGAGTCAACTATGGGTGGGCCCATTGTGACCCATCACAGGGGGAGGCGGGAGGGGGCGGACAGGACCCGTCCCACCCAGTTGGTGGACATGATGTATTTCGTCCCACCAACTATCGCGGAGGGGACCCATGCGCCTTCGGCGTATGGGTCCATCGGCCCTTGACACCGAAGACGCGGAGGAGCAGGTCTTGATAGATGCCTGATTGCAGACCAATGGTTCTGAAAACGTGGAGGGGCTCAAACTGTAGGGAGCTCCCTGGCCTATACCAGAACCCCAGACATCCAGTTCCGGACCTGAAGCTGAGCGACCCATGATTTCCGCTGAGTTAGCTCATCTTTACTAAATGGCTCCAAGAATCCAATGAAAGGGACATACAAATCTTCAAAAATGTAGAAAATGATATTAAAAAATGGGAGGAAGGAGGGGCACCCACTATGATGCGGCTGGGGGATAGAGTCCTGGGATACCGAAGATGAAAATTCGTCCCATCCACTCCTAACACCGTGGCGACACCCCTGGGTGGGCCCAACAAACGTATGCTGAGCAGGGGAGTGGGTGTGCTATTTCTTCAACTTCAGCTAGGAGCAATACCAACATATTGATTAGGGGAGTCTGCACACTGACTTGGTCTCCTGTAATTGGGAATGGGCCTCAGTGTATCATAAAAAGGGACCATACATGAATACTTCCCAACATTATTGGTGTTGTTAAGTTTAATTTTGGGACCACTCTATTCATGCATCACCATAGGCCTATTGTTAAATTTAGGAATTATTCCGTTACATTGGCGAAACCAAAAGCATGCAAAACTCGGCCTCGAAAGCGGATTCAATTTGGTGGCATGAGTCCCCTTCACAAAAAGCAAAACAAAGCACATGATTCATACCATCCTTCACACGTCTTTGTTTGCATTGCAATGCATATTACAAAATTCAACGAAAAGCTAAAGTTGCTTTCCATCATCACCCCGATGGCACTCCGAACATTTGAGAGAGAAAAAACGTAGCAACCACTCGAAGCCCGAACAGAAACCACAGGAACGACTCCAGACGCTGGTGTCCCACGGTGGACAAGTTGAAGATCTCCAATTTGTCTGCCATGGACGTCGCCGACGTCGAACAAAGCTATAACGTAATCGCTACGATCAATGCATTGCGTGACGTCATCCCTTTATGCGGTGACGTCAAAGTCTGCTCCGAAGTCACAGACGCCGCCGACGTCTGGTTCTGCTGGGTTCTGCTGGTCTTGCCGACATCAGGGTTTGCCGAAAGTCTGCGAGGATTCTGTCACTGGCAAACACGCCTATGAGTCCTGTTTGCTCCAACTAAGCTACACAAGTAAGCATTATTATATCGGCAGGAACGACGGGAACGATGAGCGTCCATACCCCGATTCCTTCACTCGTGTGTGAGTAAGTCTCTGCGTCGTTTGGGAATAAGCTTCTGAGTGCAAACAGTGTGAGGGAACGTAAAACACAGGCCACATTCGCAGCAAAATGTACCGTGTGGACTTACGAGCAAGAAGGCATGCTTACCCTGTTCTTGCAATGGTGTTCAGTGCCATTTGTAGATGTGGGATGCATCATCAATACATGGCTTGTAGCGTGTGCCAGGACCTTATGGAATCACAATCAACTGGTCTCTGAGGATGTGATGTTTTGACGAAGGTCATGGGTAGGTAGAACAGTCATTCTTATACTTATGTAGGAAGCATATGTCATAGTTTCATGCAAATTCACCCGTGTATAATTTATCGGATTGCTTTTCTTGCAGTTTACGGTATCTGATAAGTTATTGTTATAAAAATCAGTAAGTGACTTGCGTTGGCAGCAGGGGTAGCAGCTTTCGTATCAATTACATGGAAGACAGAACTTAGCAATCTTCCAGAAATTAATGAAATCCAACTGGATAAAGCACGTTGTATATACCTTCAGCACCATGATATCATGGGCGTTTCTCTCGTAACAAATCCGTGAGTGGTCCCACCGTTCACCTGTTGCACTATACTGAGTTGCACGGTACTGACCTCTGGCTGACATTGCAATGTCTTTCCAACCTTGCCTTTACAGACGGTAAAGTTTATGCCCCTCGTGGATCGTCGCTTTAACCCGCTGGCCCCTGCCTGCAGCAGGGAGTGCCGCACCGGTTTTCCAATGCCCGCCCTGCAAGCTGCACTGTCCTCTCCCGTGACGCCACCGGCTTACGTCCTTGACCCAGCCACTGTCATCTTGTTCTGGTGGGAACCAGGCAAACATACTCGATAAGCAGAAAACTGGTGTATGCGATTGGTGATGAATGTCTGCTAGTTGTAGCGAATTGTCGTAAAACGCATGGCATGTTAGCATTCTGCACATTGTATTCATTGTTGGATGAAATGCATGTTTGCCTTCGTACATCTGACTGTAGACAGTGATGTTGTGACATCATTGTCGGGGGAGGGGTCCCGACCCAGTGAAGCCAGCAATTGGTGCATCAGCTGGCTAAAACAGTAGCGTCCAAAAGCAGCACGAGTTGCCATCACAAAAAACTGTCTTCAAATATTGCCCTTCATGATAACGATCCTTATTTGAATGATAATAACGGAAACTAAACTTAAATCTTGAAACTAAATATACTTTGGAAGAATACAACTTGGGATAATTCGAGAGTTGGCGAACCTTTGACCCACTACCCTATATTGTAGAAACAGCATGGCTCTACCAAGCATTCGATAACCATGCGCCATTATCATTCATAGATCACCTAACGCTGATGTGTAAATTGCATATTTTGCGCTCCAGGATTTGCTTGCATCATGAAACTATGACCAGGTCGCCAGAGAAGCAGTTCGGCACCTCTCTTATGTCTCTTCATCGGTCACTGTTCGATGAACCAAACAATGAACCACCTCGGGTATCAACGCGACAAAAAGTTCATCTTTGAAGGCAAACACTTTTGCCTTCAAAAACTATAAAACCACGTTACTGATTTCGAATCTCGCATACGCCTTTGCAAACTTCAAATCGCCACTCCTCGATAAAATACGAACACTAGGCTGCATTGGTGTTATTTTGTATGCTTTTGAAAGGGCGATTATCCCCTCAATGTTGGCTTTGCCCCCTCATAATTTCAACTTTTAACCCTTTCACTGCCACAGCGGGTCTGCCGATTTGCGGCTGTACTGCCGCAAGTGTGTAACTCTGAATCACCGGCGGGCTGCCCATTGACATGTCTCGAAAGATTGATCGCCTGTCAGACCTCCCCTCCGGTCTGCCACCTGATCCCTCGCGCGGGCTCGGCGGTCGGAGGGTCACGATTTCCGTGGCCAGGTTGGCGGTCGGGCTGTCCTCCAGGTATGGCACGATGGCAAGGCGGTAAGCAATCGAGCCCAGAACGGAGGATATATATATAAGTGGAGTACCTAGGATTCGCGCTAGGGGGAACCGATTTGGAAGGGGCCGAACTATCCCCATTAAAATAAATCCCCGGATTTCTACCACTATTTTTCAAAGGGCACATTTTATATTTTATAAATAAAATTATTAGTGACCAACTTAATTTCCTGTGGAAGGGCCCAATCTACCACAATCGTCTTTGTCACCGGATTTCAACTCTAACCCTTGGTGTCCCTTGGTAAGTCACCCGACACTGCTGAAATTACACTGGTAACAAATCACTTGTAAATGTAAAATTTTCCAATTTCAGGCATTTCGGTTTATGACACTTGATCGCCAATACGCCAACGTTCCTGCACTTGTACACCCACCTTGTGCATTCATCGCATTCGCCACACTTCGTGATTTTCACGATTTTCAGGTTTTTGCTAGGCCTCCTACGTTTTGCTAATTGCTTCCACATGATAGTCTTGTGTCATATTTTATGTGTGGAATGCTTTGTATGGGGTTCGCTTGGAAAGTGCGATGAATTTAATTCGATGGTTAGTTCTCTTCTTCGCACATTTGCTGGTGGTCAAGAAATCTGGATACCCGCTGAGGTTTGATGCACCGCATCTCTTTGGTTAAATGCACCCCCAGATTCGCTACCGAACCGTGGTCCTACCCAGGAGTTCTTTTTTGGACCCGTTGCATTTTTCGTCGTCTACGGATGTGTTTTAGGGCTCCAGCCAATTTGTATGAAGGGCCTGGTACATTTTAGAGACTCGGCTCTTTTTTAAGTTTTGATGATCTTCGTGCACAGACGATATTTTTTTAAGTACCGGCGCGTTTTTGAAGATCACGATGTGTATATTTGGTGTTTTTTGTGTTGTTTTTTTTAGGGCCATGTGGTGCTTTCAGGTCACAGCCTGTTCTTGAGGCCCGATTCGGTCTCATGGCCCCGGTGTGCTTTTATGGACTCCGTGGTGTTTTTCTAAAGCTCCCGGTGTGTTTATTTAGAGCTGCAGCGCATGTTTTAGGGACTTGCCGCAACTTGCGAAACTCGGTACACTTTGGATGGCCCGGTGCATTTTCGGCATCCCGTTGTATTCTTAGGGTCCCGCTGTTTTTCATTGGGGCTCCCGACGCACATTTGTGGGATGCAGCACAATTTTAGAGGCTCTGGTGTAATTGCTCGGGGTCCCGGCGCGACTTTTCGGGCCCAAGCGCGTAATTCCGGCAGGATCTGAAGCCAGCTTTCCGGGTTCGACGCAATTTTTGGTGCCTTCTGATTTTTAAATCCGAGTCCCGGCGTTATTTTTCGGGCCCCCGGCGCCATATTCTTGTGTCGAGCCGCGATCTTTCCGAGCTCCAGGTATGTTTTGTTTGGGCCGTATGCTATTTTTAAGGCATCTGGTGGTATGTTTATGGCTCCGGAGCGACTTCCCTGAATCGGACATATATTTTTCGTAATTTCTCCTTATTTTGGAGGGCTCCGGCTATGCTTTCCTCGGGCCCCACTTCAATATCTGTTGTCATGCTGCGCTTATTTAAGGCCATCGGCGTCACTTTTTTGGAAACCCGAAGGGAATTTTCGATGCTCCGACCAGATTTTCTCGGACTACCGACGGAAATTTTGGGTCCCGAGCATGATATTTGGGGGCTCGGCGCGAGTTCATGGGGAGCGTTGCACTTCACAGTGCCTCAGCGCGATTTTGTCGTGCTCCGGCGCAAATTTTCGGCCCGGTGCAAGTTTTTTGTTGGTGCCAGTTGTATTTATGTAGAGCCCCCTACGATAATTATCTGGCCCCGACACGAATTTATGGAGCCCAAGAACTATTTTTGGGGACCCGGCGCGGTTCTTGTCAGTCCACGCCTTGAGGAGGCGGGGGACATTTTCCTCTTTGGTGCACCATTGCGGCTGCTCGACGAGTTTTTCTTCAGCAGATGGCACCCTTCAATGTAGCAAAAAAAAGCCCTTCGAAAATTTTTTTTTCAGGATCTGTTCGGATTTTGTATGTGCTCGGGTCGATTCGATTATGAGTCCCTTTGCGGTTTTTGGGGTCGAGTTCTATTTTGTGTAAGTCCCATGCGCGATATTTGTAGGCCCCGGTACGATTCTCAGGGCTCCCGGTGCATCTTTGTCGTGCCCCAACACACTTCTTTTCCGGGGCCCGATGCGTTTTTAGGGTCTTTCACGCAATTGTTCTAGCCGCAGAGTGACGTTCCTTGTAGGATTGATATTTTGGAAGCTGGCTTCGACTTTTTGAGCTCCGGCAGGACATTTTGGGCCCCCAGTGTGACTTTCAATGGCAGCGACGCAACTTTTTTGGATCTAAGTGCAATCTTTGGGCCCCGTCTTCATTTGTTAGTATTCCTATTGCGAGTTTAGTGGCCTCGACAGGTTTTTTGTGGCCCGACACGTTTTGGAAGCTTTTGAAGCTATTTGTGAGGCCCCGGATTGATTTTCCACGTCAGGACTTTTTCTCTCTCGTTTTCCCGGCTTCGTTTTCTTGGGTGGTCCCGATGAGACTCTTGGGGCCCTGGTGCGACCTGTCGAGCCCCTAGCGTGATTTTCAGAGGACCGGGCGCGACTTTTTGGTACCACCAGGCTCAGAGTGATTTTCAGGGTCCCGGCCCGACCTGTTGGGGTCCCTTTGGCGATTTTCAAGAACCTGGCGCGACATTTTTTGGCCCCCAGCGTGATTTTCATGAACCCCGGTTCGACTTTTTTGGAGCCCCAGTACGATTTTCAAGGGCCCGACTCGATCTTTCGGACCCCAGCGTGATTTTTATGGGCCCAGCCCATCGTGATTATCAAGGTCCCGGTACGACTTTTTGTGGACCACAGCGCGATTTTCTGGGGCCCCGGCGATACTTCTTGGGTCCCAGCGTGATTTCCATGGGTCCGGCCTGACCGTTTGAGGCCCCAGCGTGATTTTCGGCGGTCCCAGCGCGACTTCTTCTGGGGCCCAGTGGTATATTCAGGGGCTCGGTCCCACTTTTTGGAGCCGCCGGCGTCATTTTTATTAGCCCCAGAACGATTCTGGGGCCCCAATGTGATTCTTGGGGACCTCATAACCTTTCTGGGGTTGGGGGCAACCACCCCCAATGCCCCCTTCGGTATGCCACTGGTACGCTATGCACATATATACATATATATATATATATATATATATATATATATATATATATATATATATATATATATATATATATATATATATATATATTCTCCAATTCAGCCAGAACAAACCCGATCCCTGAAATAATAGGGTGAGTGGGCACAACTCGAGACCATGGATATTTTATGGGAGGTTAAATGGTAATATTGTAGTTATTATCGTGTTCACAGCAAGTGAATTATTCTGAGGTACATGCGTTTTGGCCATTTCTGATTGAGACATATCATTGCATACCCAACATCATATAAGCAAGTCGGAAAGCAAGTACACAACGTGGAATTTGTATCATGCTTCATATTTGTATCATGCTTCATATTCAATATTAAATGAAAGACCTTGATGAGCTGGATGCATCTTTCACAAGCATAAATGGAAGATAAGCATGATTTTGCAATGAGAATCATGCCTGAACACGATCCTAATTACACACAGCCCAAAGGATGCGAAAGTTACACGATTGCGGTAGGCTGAGTTTGGCCAGAAAGTTACTCGATTTGCACACTCCGGCAGGCAAGGGTTAACATTAGGGCCTATGGAGTTTGACCTCTTCTCCAATCAATTTGGGCCCGTCCATTGCTCTCATGTATTGTGCCCTCCCCAATCTGGCATACGCCTTTGCAAGCTTCAAATCGCCACTCGTCAAAATACGAACACTAGGCTGCATTGGTGTGATTTTGTATGCTTTTGAAAAGGAAATTATCCCTTCAATGTTGGCTTTGCCCCCCCCCCCCATAATTTCAACTTTTAGCATTGGGCCCTATGGAGTTTGACCTCTCCTCCAATCAATTTAGGCCTGTCCATTTCTCTCATGAATTGTGCCCTCCCCAATCATTTTCACAAATTAACGCTCCTGCTAGGACGTGAGTCTTCTGAACTTTGCGATGGAATGATCAATTTCACCGTATCCCCAGATACGGGGATCCCCAGATCCACACATCCATACATCCCCAGATCCACAAGGTTGACGGTCAGCCTGAACCGTGAAAGGCAACTTTTAAATCCAGGACCGGTGTATGTGTTTGTGTATGTGTGTGTGTGTGTGTGCGTGCGTGCGTGCGTGCGTGCGTGCGTGCGTGCGTGCGTGCGTGCGTGCGTGCGTGCGTGCGTGCGTGCGTGCGTGCGTGCGTGCGTGTGTGTGTGTGTGTGTGTGTGTGTGTGTGCGTGTGCGTGCGTGCGTGCGTGCGTGCGTGCGTGCGTGCGTGCGTGCGTGCGTGCGTGCGTACGTGTGTGTGTGTGTGTGTGTGTGTGTGTGTGTGTGTGTGTGTGTGAGATATGAAAGAGCTACAGGGGCACTTTGTATATGCTAAGGGTCCACGGGCTCCCTCAATCATTGATCCCCCGCAATCAAACTGAAGCTTAATCATTGTGCATATGGGCGTACACTGGATACAAATGGTTTTCGGGGCAGCTTTGGTCATCAAAAATGTCCCCCCCCCCCCCCAACCAAATTCATAAAGTGACACCCATATACAGAGTACGTCTCCAAAAGTCCCAAAGGCTTCGTCACTTCAAAGGTTCCCATTTTTAATCCAAAAGACATAAGGGAAAATCCACATGGAGCGGAATGCTCCTTCAAAAGGACGCAGACGACGCTGCTGGTCCGCCAGGTGTGTCATCTGATTTTCGGGCGCTGAGTCGCACCAGACCGGTATGCCAGCCTCTGAACGCCGGTCGAGCTTGACCTCCATTAACAAAAATACTGCTGCACGTCGGCCGGCCACCGCGCCGGTAAGCTGGCCGACGCTCTCGGACCACCCGGCCCGCGGGCCCGACCGCTGTCGCCTGCGGTGCCCGCGGCAACGCGTGTCGACCCGCCGGCGGCCGCGGCGTCACACCCGCCCGCAGCGCGCGGAACCCTGGGGCTCCTGTCATGCGCCGAGCGGCCGGTGCGCCCGTCCTCACACGCCATGGAGCCACGCTTCGCGGCGCGGCCGACGGACCCGTCGTTTGGCCTTGAGAGCGCCGCTGAGCCAGCACGTGGCGGCGCAACACGAGGATTTTCGACGCGTGCCGCTCCAGGAATTGTCAGGCTTGCCTATTGCAGCGCCTCTAGCGGCGCGTGGCAGAACCTCTCAACGGCTGCCGACTGCAGGGAGGGTCATCGGTTTCTGTCTAAAAATGTAACGTGCGGAAGGAGTAGCCCAGCAGTTCTCTTTTCTCAAGGAAGCTTAGATGCAACAAGGATAAGAATAAGGCGCAGCCATGAAGCAATGCGAGTGTACACGGACATTCTAGTCTACAGCCTACGTCTTTCTGTTCATGTGCTTGAGCTATCTCTGCCTCTGCACGTTCTCCTGCTGAGGGGTGGCGTAGCGGGGGGGCGAATGGGGAAGCCACCCCTGAAGGGTCGGAGGGGGCCCTCAGGCGGACACGTTGAGAGGCCCGGAAGGGGCCCCCTGGGCCGACGTGAAGTGCCCCTGGATGGACGAAATGAGCCCGGGCTGATGAAAAGGGTCCCGGGCCGGTGAAGGAGGTCCGGAGTCAACGGAGAGTGCCCTAAGGAAGATGTTGAGGGCCCTTGGCTGTGATAACGCGAAAGACTTCTAGATCAACATTGGGGGCTTCGGCGGAGCCAAAGCCGAAGAAAGGGCCCCTGTGTTGGGCCCAAGCGTTTGAAAAGAGGCCTTCGGTTTGCCGGAAAAAGCCCTAGGTCATCAAAGAGGGCTCCTGAGACGACGGAGAGGACCTAGGGCCGTCAGAAAGTGCCATTGGGCCGACGGATTGGGCTCAATGGTCCCTGGCCTGATGGGTAGGTCCAAGCTGTTGAAGGAGGGCCTCTGGCTTGGCAGGAGGTCCTAGATCGCTAAGAAGGGCCCCTACGCCGACGAAGAGGATTTCCAGCTGCGGGAGGACCTCGGGCCATCGGAGAGGTCCCAGAGCCGGTATGAAGGGCCCCTGGGCCGATGGGGGCCGAAGCCGCACAGGGGACCCCCCACGTGATAGAGGAGGCCCAAGCTTTTGAAGAGGGGACTCCGGCTGGACGGAGAGTGTCCTGAACCATGGAAGAGGGTCCCTGAGCCGACGGATGGGGGACCCGGGCCGGACGTGCAGAGCCACTGGGTCGGCTTTGGCTCACGCTGATGGAAAGGGGTCCACGGCTGACAGCGGGCCTCGGACCGATAAAGAGGATCCCGAGCTACCGAGACATCTCGGGCCGAAGCGGAGGGTTCCCGCTGCTACTTAAAGGGCTTCTAAGCCCATGCAGGGGCCCGGGCGGTTAAAAAGCAGTGGCGTTTCCAAGGGGTGAAGGGACACACGCCCCCTGACGAGTCCGATGGAGCCTCCAGGCGACCGGCCTAAGTAGCAGAGATGCCCATGTGATAGTAGCTGAAATGCCATTGCCAGCTGGGAAGAGCAGTCTCGGATGGAATGGGCCCCTAACAGCTGAGGAATAAACATTCCGCCTGAGGGCCAAAGAGGGCTGGGATGCTCTCTGGGTTTGAAAGGTCCCCTGAGAGATTAACAGGACCCATAAGTGATGAAGATGACTAATGATGGCCCATCTCAGATCTGAAATGTCCCCGAGATGAGACTTAAATAGGAATATTGAGGAATGTGATGGCCCCTAGAAGCACGAGAGGGCTCTGAGGGATGAAGAGGAACTCGTAAGTGTCGGGGAAGACTGGACTGGGATTCTTCTGAGGTTGAAAGCGGCCCCTAATGTATGCACAAGGTTCCCTGAGAGATAAAAAACATCCTGTTACCAGTGGCGTCGCCACGAAATTCTTCCAGGGGGGGCAATGTTCATAGGGGGCCTCCTGTTCCCCAAAAGGGGGCCTCCACTGTTTTTTTTAAATATTATTAAACAGAATATGCATGGGTGAATACGAACCTAACAAAATAATCCATCACAAAAAAGAAGAAAAAAACACATTCATTCAGGCACATCATACCTTTCTGTGTTGCCATATATCATCAACAATGACATCCTCTATGGCAAGGTAGACTTTTTTTAACGTTATCTTTATGAATTATATGAACTAGATTCTGTCTTCAGTTTTCGTTTGCTTTGTATAATTCCATAAAGTAACGTCCAAGACATTTCTTTAGCACTGCTTTTTTCCTTGGCACCTGTTCTATTCTGGGAAATATTTGGCAAATTACACTGTTCCAGGAGGTCCTGTGTTAGGGCCTCCTATTGCTTTTTAATCTCTTAGCATGGTTCCCGAATGGGAACATGATTTCATATTGATGTCTTGTTTGTTCTTGGCATGGTGCATCATTTACGCAAAACGCAAGAGCAAGAATAATTTTTTTCGCTGAAAACTAAGCCATACCAGGGTATAAATAAGCAAATGTGGATAAATACGTCAGTGCCAAAACAAACCAATATCTTTATGCTTTATCGACGAAAAGAATCTTCCCACTGGCCTCTAGATTGTAGCGAGCTGGTGGGGCTCGTGCTGAGCATATCTGAAAGTTATCTCCCATTGATCAACCCACTTCTATGTCCATCAAGTTTAACTGAATATAGGTTCATCACTACTGTTAGTAATTCCCACCAGCTTGATCTCATAAACAAGCTGAAACGATCATTTCTCAGTCCTCGGACGACAATTTCGCGAATGCGACAACGAGAAGTGAATTTAATTGGTTTTCTGATCGTCATCTTAGGGATTTATTTCTCTTTTTTTATAACATTTGGTGCTGGCTGCAAAGCACTTGGCACAGAAGCTAAGATAGTAAATCCTCCGCGAATAAATTCACGGCAAGAACAAGCATTGAACAACAATGCATCAATGGCAATGCAACAATGTAACAATGATAATGCATAAATAATGCAAAACCTTCTAATTCCACGCCTTCACGCCCATGGTTATCGCTGTGCTGTACCGTTTTGTAAATTGTGTCGTTGAGAAGGTACTGAAGCTGGGAAGCTCTAATCATGCAGGCTGTAATCACAGAAGACAACTTTGTAGGAAGAAAATACGTTTTAAAACATCGTTCCTCCCATTTAATATGGGGCATCGGTGTTGTTTTGTATGTTTGTGAGGGGGAATTTTCCCCCGAAATGTTGACCTTGCTCCATGGGCGTAAGTTTTCCGATTTAGACCACTATTTTGTCAAAGGGGACCATTTTAAATACAATAATTAGTGATCGACTGGATTATCCTGTGGAGGGGCCTAATCTATCACTATCGTTTCTGATTCGTCTGATTTCAACCCTAGCTCCCCCATCCTGTTCGAATGTATTATTTTGGTATCCCTTGACAAGTCACCTCGCACTGCTGAAATTACACCTACGCAAATCACTTTAAAATATAAAATTTCACAATTTCAGACATTCCGGTTCATAGTGCCCGGTCGCCACGACTCCAACGTTATTGCACGTGCACACCCATCTTGCGCATTCGGCGCATTCGCCACACTTCGTGCGATGCTACGGATTCTGCTGGGCCTCCTACGCTTTGCTAATTATTGCCACATGATAGACTTGTGCCATATCTGACGTGATAAAATGCTTCGTATGGTCGTTCGCTGCGAAAATTCGATGAATTAAATTCGATCCTTAGTTCCCTACTGCCCATATTTTATGGTAAAGAAATGCGGATACCCGCTAAGCTTTGATTCACCTCATATCTTTCATTAAACATGCTTCCAGGTTGGCTACCGAACCGAAGCCCAGCCTGAGTGTACTTCTTTGAACCCGTTTCGTATTTCTTCGTCTACGGATGTGTCTTAGGGCTCCAATCCATTTTTGTTAGAGATCCAACGCATTTTCGAAACTACTGCTCGTATTAGGGTTTGTTGTTTTTTTGTGCACCGAAGACTTTTTTTAGTTGTCGGGACGCTTTCAAAGATCTCGATGTGTTTACTTAGTGCCCGGCATTTTTGTTAGTTTCGGACCATGTTGCTTTTTGCGGCCCCAGCCTCTTTTCAGTCCCTTGTGCAGTCATATGGTTCCTGTGTGCCTTGAGAGCTTCCGGTGTTTTTTTTTTAATGATGTTTTTTAGAGTTCCCGGTATATATAGTTATGGCTACAACACATGTTTTCGGGTCCTGTCGCTTTTTGCGAGACTGCGCTTTGGAGGGCCAGTCGCATTCTCGGTCCTCGTTGTGCTCTTAGGGTCCCGCTGTGTTCATTTGGGGCTTCTGACGCACATTTGTGGTGTCCCGGTACGATTTCGGGGCTTTTTCTGGGTCCTATCGCGACTTACCGCGTCCAGGCGCGTGGTTCCGGGACCCAACGCCAGTTGTCTGGGCTCAACGCGATTTTGTGGATCTCTTCTGAATTTTCTTTAAATTCCGAATCCCGGCCTCATTTTTTCGAGTCCCTGGCGCCATGTTTTTCTATCTCACCTCGATTTTCTTCGAGCTCCGGTATGTTTTTCGATGCCGTACGCGATTTGTCAAGGCATCTGATGACATGTTCGGTGCTCCAGAACCATTGTCCTGACCTGGGCTTTTTTGGAATCCCTCATTATTTTGGAGGGCTCCGGCTTTATTTTTCGGATACCGATGCGACTTTGGGGGTCACACGGTGCCTAGGTGGGGCCCTAGACGCCAATTGTTGGGAGCCCCGACGTTAATTTTTTATGCCCAGACCAAATTTTTGGTACTACCGATGGGAATTGTGGGTCCGAGCGCGAAATTTGGTGGGACCGGTTCGAGTTTGCGGGGCGCGTTGTACCTAGCTGTGACCCCAACGCGATCTCGGCGGTTCCTGTTGCAGATTTGTGTGCCTCGGAGCGAGTTTTCTGGGGCCCGGCGTATTTACTAGGAGTCTCTATGCGAATTCTGGTGGACCGACGCGAATTTGTGTGGCCCCAGCGCGACTTTTGGGGGCCTCGACTCGATTCTTGGGAGCATATCCCTCTTAGGAAGGAGGGGGCATTTGCCCTTTTGATATGTCACTGCGGCCACCAAAGGACTTTTTTTTCAGCCGATGGCACCTTTCGGAGTATAAATGCCCTCCGGGAAATTTTTTCCGGAACTGTTCTTAATTTTCCGGTGCTGGGGTCGATTCTATCGAGACTCGGTGTGAACTTTTGGACATCGAGTTCTATTTTCTTAAAGGTCCTAATGCGATATTTTTCGGTCCTGGTACGATTCTTCGGTTTCCAGTTGCGATTTTTTTCGGTGCCCTGACACGTTTTTTTTCCAGTGCCCAACGGGTTTTGGGGGGGACTTTGACCCGATTTTTTTTGTGGAGCAGAGTGACATTCCGGTTGATAATTGATTTTTGGGGGGCAGCTGTAACCTTTTGGGTCCAGGCGCGACCTTTTTGGTGTGCAGTGAGATTTTCAAAGGCTGTGACGCGACTTTTTTTCTAGTCCAATGTAATCTTTTATGTCCCGACGTCATTTGCTTGGATCCCTAGCTCGAGTTTTAGCGACCTAGACACTTTGTGGGTGTCCAATACGTTTTTGATGCTTCTGGTGTCGTTGTTGGGGCCCCAGAGTGATTATCCATGTCCGGATTGTTTTTCGTTGCCCCGGCTTCATTTGTGTCCCAATGATACTGTTGGGGAACGGTACTACCTATCGTGCCTCTAGCGTGATTTTCATGGCCCGAGCGTGAATTTTTGGTACCCCTAGGCTCAGCGTGATATTCAGGGGCCCCGGCCGGATCTTTCTGGGCCCATATCGTGATTTTCAAGTACCCCGGCACGATTCCTGGAATTTCAGGGCCTTCTTGCAAATTATAGACCTCCTCTCGCGTCTTAGGGGTCTCGCCTCATTTCCTGGAGCCTTTTTACCGGCTTTTGGGCGTCTTCTCGTGCATCCTACCCTCCTCCATATTCAATGGTCCTCCTCTCCCGTTTTGGAGGGCCTCCTTCCACATCCTAAGGCCCCTTTAACGTGGCATGGGGCTTCCTCTCATGTTCCAGGGGCATCCTCTGCCAAATTAGGGGCCTCCTGCCACGCCTCGTGGGCCTCCTTTGTCCTCGCAAAGCTTACCCGTCTTGAGAGATCTTCAATTTGGAAACCTCGCCTCCTTCTATACCTGCTACCTGCCACTCCCATCTTAAGTGCCTTCTCTCATTTCCTGGGAATTCCTTCCGGTCGTCGGGGCTTCATTTGGCCCTGGAAACCTCCTACTCGATCTCGAGGGACTCCTCTCGAGTCCGGCAGGGACCTCTTTTTCTCTTCTAAAGGCTTTCTTTTTCAAATTAGGGGCCTCCTCTCACGTCTTCGGAGCCTCCTGTTCTGCGTTTTGATTATATCTTTGCCCATTTTAAGGGTGGCCTCTTATCTCCTGGTGGATTCCTGTTCTCTCTCAGGTACCTCCTCTCCCAAATTACAAGCAACCTTTCCTATCTCAGTTACCTTGTCATTTCCTGGGGACCCTCTTACCGGTCTTGAAGCCTTCTTTCTCGCCTGGGAGCCATCCCTCTTATCGAATTGCCCTTCTCTCATATTTTAGGGGCTTCCTCGTGTATCATAGGGTCTCATTTCCAATCTTATATCGCCCTCTTCCGAATTAGGTGCTTCCTGCCACTTTTCAGGATCATCCTTTTCTATCTTGGTGGAACCTTACCCGTTTTAGGGACTGCTTTTGCGTCTCCGAAACCTCATCTCATATCCACTGGCTTTATATTCCGTCTTTGGGCCACCTCTCATTTTCTGAGGTCTCCCTTCCCGTATTGGGCCACCTTTGCAATCCTGGGGCCTCCTTTGCAATCCTGGGGCCTTCTTTGCAGTCCTGGAGGCCTCCTTTGCAATCCTGGGGGCCTCCTTTGCAATCCTGGGGACCTCCTTTGCAATATTGGGGACCTCCTTTTCAATCCTGAGTGCCTCCTTTGTAATCCTGGAGGCCTCCTTTGCAATCTTGGGGGCCTCCTTTGCAATCCTGGGGGGGCCTCCTTTGTAATACTGGAGGCCTCCTTTGCGTTCCTGGGGGCCTCCTTTGCAATCCTGGGGCCTCCTTTGTAATCCTGGAGGCCTCCTTTGCATTCCTGGGGCCTCCTTTGCATTCCTGGAGGCCTCCTTTGCATTCCTGGGGGCCTCCTTTGCAATCCTGGGCGTCTTCTTTACAATCCTTGGGGCCTCCTTTGCAATCCTGGAGTCCTCCTTTGCATTCCTGGGGGCCTCCTTTGCAATCCTTGGGGCCTCCTTTGCATTCCTGAGGGCCTCCTTTGCAATCCTGAAGTCCTCCTTTGCGATCCTGGGGGGCCTCCTTTGTATTCCTGGGGGCCTCCTTTGCATTTCTGGAGGCCTCCTTTGCTATCTTGGGGGCCTCCTTTGCAATCATGGGGCCTCCTTTGTAATACTGGAGTCCTCCTTTGCAATCCTGGGGGCCTCTTTTGCAATCGTGGGGCCTTCTTTGTAATCCTGGAGGCCTTTTTTGCAATCCTGGGGCCTCCTTTGCATTCCTGGGGGCCTCCTTTGCAATCCTGGGGGCCTCCTTTGTAATCATGGGGGCCTCCTTTGCATTCCTGAGGGCCTCCTTTGCAATCCTGAAGTCCTCCTTTGCGATCCTGGGGGCCTCCTTTGCATTCCTGGGGGCCTCCTTTGCATTTCTGGAGGCCTACTTTGCTATCTTGGGGGCCTCCTTTGCAATCCTGGGGCCTCCTTTGTAATACTGGAGTCCTCCTTTGCAATCCTGGGGGCCTCTTTTGCAATCCTGGGGCCTTCTTTGTAATCCTGGAGGCCTTTTTTGCAATCCTGGGGCCTCCTTTGCATTCCTGGAGGCCTCCTTTGCATTCCTGGGGGCCTCCTTTGCAATCCTGGGGGTCTTCTTTACAATCCTTGGGGCCTCCTTTGCATTCCTAAGGGCCTCCTTTGCAATCCTGAAGTCCTCCTTTGCGATCCTGGGGGCCTCCTTTGCATTCCTGGGGGCCTCCTTTGCATTTCTGGAGGCCTCCTTTGCTATCTTGGGGGCCTCCTTTGCAATCCTGGGGCCTCCTTTGTAATACTGGAGTCCTCCTTTGCAATCCTGGGGGCCTCTTTTGCAATCCTGGGGCCTTCTTTGTAATCCTGGAGGCCTTTTTTGCAATCCTGGGGCCTCCTTTGCATTCCTGGGGGCCTCCTTTGCAATCCTGGGGGCCTCCTTTGTAATCCTGGGGGCCTCCTTTGCAATGCTGGGGGCCTCCTTTGCATTCCTGGGGGCCTCCTTTGCAATCCTGGAGTCCTCCTTTGCGATCCTGGAGGCCTCTTTTGCAATCCTGGGGGCATCCTTTTCAATACTGGGGCCTCCTTTGTAATCCTGGGGGCCTCCTATCCTCTCCTAGGTGGCTCCTTCTTCAAATTAGGAGCCTCCTCTCACGTCTTGGAGGCCTCCTCTCATGTCTCGTCGGTCTCCTTGCTCACTTTTTTTCTGTGCATTCCCGGATAGGGGCCTCCTGAAATTTCAGGGGGGGCGGCGCCCCCCCAGTCTCACGGCAGGGGGGCGACTGCCCCCCCCTGCCCCCCCGGTGGCGACGCCCTTGCCTGTTACCTGACGATTGATGTGAGGAGTACCGAGGGCCATCCTCAGAGCTAGAATGTTCTTGAAACCACAATAGCTGTCGATAAGTAGGAATGACCCCTAGCAGTTTGAGAGGGTCCTTGAGGGCTAATAGAAGCGCCTGAGAACCAAGGAGAGTCACTACGGTTAACGATGGTTGTGAGGAATACTGAGGGCCAGTGTCAGAGCTAGAAAGCTCATAAAGCTAGAATGACTGTCAAGGACTGGCAAGAGCCCCAAACAGCTAGAGGACCCCTGACAATTGAAAATGGCCACTGAAATTTTAAAATGGCCACTAACGACGACTGGACTGGGATGTCAAAAGAGGCTTGGGGCTTGGAAGGAATCCTTATGAGAAGAACAGGGCCCATGAGATCAAAAAAGAGTTTCCAAGGGCTAACGATGGTTGAGAGCCAGGTTCAAAGCTAGAATGTCCTTGCTTGCCTGAAAGACTGTCTAGGACTGGGGAGGCCCCCTAAGAGCTAGAGCAGACAGGACTGCGATGCTTCTCAGGCTCGGGAGGAGCACTGAAGGATGAGCAGAGCCACCTAAGAGTTTAGGGGAGTTCCGAGAGCTGGCGATGTTTGCTAGAAACTGTGAGGCTGTCTCGGAGCTACAGAATTCCCTTGAATGCTATACAGGTTTATCGAGGGCAGGGTGTGGCCCATGCAAATTGGAGATGCCTTCTGATGGATGAATAGGTCCCTGAGAGCCAGAGGGGACTGGACTTGGATGCTCCTGAGCTTTCTGATGGGCACCTGAGGGATCGGGTACCCCTGAGAACTAAGAGAGTCCTTGAGAACTGGCGATGGATGAGAGAAATGCTGAAGGTCAGCCTCAGAGGTAAGATAACCTTGAGACCCAATGCTGCCAAGGACTGGGAAGGTTACCCACCGCCACCTCAGCGACGGCGACCGCCCCTGCGACCACAGCCGTCCAACGGCCACAGCTGCTCCAGCAGCTACGGTCGCTCCAGCGATGACGAAACAGGCAACCAAGCGATAGTTCTGATCACCACCGCTCCAGCGGTGCCAGTTGCTTCGCCTTGGACCCGGGTGACACCGGTTAAGCGAAGACAAAATATACAGGATGCTGTATGTTCGGCACAGCTGGTCAGGCATGTTGCTAGTCCTTCCCCTGTCCTCAAATCTTGCACTTATTTTTCCATACTGGTATTCACACCCCACTTTGAGAAATTATGACGATGTTGATATATATATATATATATGTGTGTGTGTGTTTGTGTGTGTGTGCGTGTGCGTGTGCGTGTGCGTGTGCGTGTGCGTGTGCGTGTGCGTGTGCGTGTGCGTGTGCGTGTGCGTGTGCGTGTGCGTGTGCGTGTGCGTGTGCGTGTGCGTGTGTGTGTGTGTGTGTGTGTGTGTGTGTGTGTGTGTGTGTGTGTGTGTGATTTGTATGTGTGTGATAGCCGTCAGGGATTTTCTCGCTGGCCAACTGCAAGTCATAACAAAACACATGATCAAATTAACTGCCACGTCCAAACGCTTTCGCACTGGGTAGCAAATCCACTGATCCATCTCTGCTGACGTGAGGCTCCATGTTCACTGCACGCAAAATCCAACCACACTGACCCAACCTTCACAGACAAGGACAGCTTCCCTGTCATGGTAAGCGCTCAGTATGTGACCTATCTCGATGCAGTCACCAAAAACGGGAGTTATTTTTGTATCGGAACCGCCGGATCAGGTTCTCCGGTCACAACATCTCGGTTGGCTCATTACGGCACCCGGCCCGTGCCGCCTTATCGACCCGCCGGGGTGCAATTGATCACTACAGATGTAGACACAACTTGGCGCAGCTAAAACTCACGGTACGTGTAGTCAATGCATCGCTGTTCTTGTTTTGGCATTGGTCTCTGGTTGTGCGCTGGTGTGCATTCTTTTAAACCTCATTAGAATTTAGGGATAGTAAAAACATTGAAAGAATGTTGTGATGACTTATTGTTTGATCAAAGACAGCATGTTGTAAACCATTTTATTCCCTTTTGAATTGCTTAATGCAATGAGAATGGTCTAAATTGTCGTTTCATATCTTACTTACCCGGGTTTTTAGAATGCGTCTTGCTTTTATCAGTCGTGTATCTCCGACAACATTTGTACACATATTCACCTTTTCTTTTTGCAAGCGTCATGTAGTCCACCTTCACGGTCTTGTTACTGTGTCAATCCGTGGGGATTATCGTCTTATTTTTTTACTGTAACCTGGTCTGTTTCAGACATCCGCTGATGCAATGGCACCACAAAGCCGGTAGAAAAATAGTCGACAACTGCATTTCTGGCCAGTTTTCCTTCAGTTGTCATTGCAGTGACTTGAACCATCCCAGAAGTATACAAAGCAACACCCGTCCCACAAAGTGCGTACATAATCATCTACAAACACACATTTTGTATCGCACTTACAAAATAACAATGTTTTCATACGAACTTTGTCAGGACCTGTCATTCAATAAACATTTTTCAAGAGGGGCATGGCTGGGTGCCAGGATTGTTCATTACGAACTCGGTGAAGTCCTGAATATCAGCAGGAAATATTTTACCACTTTTGAAAGAGCGTTCGTGTACAATGTATGTAGTAATGGCTAGGCTGAAGGGTGACATTGACAAAGCATGAAGACATTCGTTAGGTAGAATAATAGCTGGTAATAGCAGCTTCCAAGGGAAATAACTAAATTTGCATGGAAACTAAACTAATGCCTCAATACCTGTTCGCTGCGTGCGTATGTTTTACGGGATCAGATGAATTCGATTGATGCATGAATTTCGTGTTGTATCACTTTAACCCCATGGTGCAAGACATGAAAAGTTATTCGATTGTTAGGGTCGGGTGGTGGTGGGCGTGGGGGGCTTATTCAGCCCCCTGGAGATATTGTTACCAAAGGCCAATACAAAATAAATATCGTTCGAAAACATGTATCGCTAACTACATCTTTATGAAGACAATATGTTGAAATTTTTTAATGGCGGATGCAAGGGGAAAGAACGTGGAAATATCGTCGTTTTTTTGGTTCACTATACCTCTTGGACTTAGTTTACATTCGGGCCCACTTATCGCTAATCGACTCCAAATTAATGGCGCTTTCCATAAATTGGCTAATAAAAGTCAGTTAAAAATAATTGACGTATCAAGATGCTGTTTTTGTTGGCAGCAAATTAGTGTGCTGGTACTTTCGTAAACGCCGACCTTGACATGTGTTTTCGTAAACGCGAGGGCGCGACTGGTGGGTCTTCCGGTTCCAGTCCGATCCGGTCAAGACTCACAATACAAATTAAGTCGTGCATAGCTGTTTGCGGAAGCTACTGAGATCCCACCACAAGTGGCTGAAAACGAACCGACGGACGCGGAGAGAGGAGGCGAGAGAGAGAGAGAGGGGGGGAGAGGAAAGAGGAGGGAGGAGAGAAAAACAACTTGACGCCCAGGGGTCGGTACGCGACCCCTGTTCGTGAACGCGAGCCATGGGTTTGTGTAAAGCTGTCCCGCGCCGTTTCTGCCGGCAGGCGGGGAGTCCCACGTTTCGTGGTGTCGCTGGCTCCCGATGTTTCAGAGCTTTCTTCCCGCAGCTGGAGAGTATGCTTCCCCGCAGCGCGACGCTGTTATTCTACAAACGTGTCTGTGTACTGAGGAGCCGGTGGTGTATCAGAGCCTGTCGCCTGCAGTGATGGAAGACGGTGAAGATGACCTTGACTTCGCTGTCCGTCGCCTGGGTGGCTTCTTTGAGAGGAGGCGAAATGCAGTGGGCGAACTCTACCGCTTTCGCATGCAAGGACAAGCATCAGATGATACAACTTCCCATTACGTATCTGTTCTCCGGCAGCTGGCGACCACCTGTGAGTACGAGGACAGAGCTGACGAATTCATCAGGGATCAAGTTGTCGAGAAGACAGGGTCCTACCGTCTCAAGCAGCTGTTACTGATGGAGCCTGATCTGACCCTGGGTAAAGCGCTCATCATTGCTAATTTTGTGGACAGTGCTGAGCAGGAGACCACGGAGATGGAACTTCCCTGCCGCCACCTGTCTGGTGATGGTGTACACACCATACAGCAGGACAAGCGTGGCCCACAGTAGAGGGGGCCCTGAAGAATTGGCCGGTCCAATGGCCGTGGTGGTGCTGACAGCGCTCGCGGGCGACTGGTGCTGCCCATGCCGCCTGCTTCTGCTGTGGTAGAGATCACCTACATGGATCGTCGGACTGCCCAGCCGGGGCTGAAAAGCGCCACAGCTGTGCAGTCTGCTGCTGCAGGTGTTCGAGCCGTGTCCGCTGTGAAGCTGATGTCTCTTGGTGTTGGCCAGCTTCACATGCCTGGTGCAGCTTCACATACGAGTCGGGGCCAAACATGTGAAGATGGTCGTGTACACTGGATCACCGTGTCCCTGCTGCCTCAACGCCTGGTGCAGGGTGCCACCGTTGTACATACCAGCAGACGAGGGGTCGTGTGCCTATGGAAGAGCAAGACTTGGTATTTTGGACCAGTGTGATGTGTCTGTTGCGTGTAAAGGTGTACGTAAGATGTGTCGAGTGCCTTTTGGGATCCCGATTACCGGCCTGGACATGATGCGCCAGTTCAGTGTCAACGTGGTTGATGCCCAAGTGTGATATTTGTCGCAGCCTTCCTGTTCTGCGGATCCAACCCTGGCAGACCAGCCGGACCCACCTCTATCGGAGCAAACCTGCGGAACACCCCTCCTGGGGTACACTCACCGGGTGGTGGTGGATTCCTCCGTAAAGCCGGTGCGACGGCAGCTTCGAAGGCTGCTATAGGCAGTCCAAGCTGAGGTAAGAAAGTCAACTGGAAGGTGAGGGAGGTACGAGAAGGGGATGCTTCTGAGTGGGTCCTACCACTTGTTGGAGGTCGCAAGTGAGATGGTTCACCGCGCTTACGCGTGGATGTATGGACAGGCTAACCGAGCTGTCATCACAAATGTCTACCCTCTCCCCAGGACCGAGGACATGTTGCGCAGATTGCAGGGCTCTCGTCCGTTCACTAAGTACGGTATCAATGACGCGCATCATCAGCTGGATCCGCACCCTGACAGCAGGGCATTAACTGCCTTCGTGAACCACCACGGTTTGGACATGTTCCGGAGGGTCGTTTTCGGCTTAGCTCGTGGCTTGTTTCCAGCGGGGCATGTCTTCGATCCTCGAAGGAATAGATGGAGTGGAGGTGTAGCTGGACTACGTGGTGGCACACGCTCCGACACAGGCATTGCACGACCAGAGAGCGGCAGAGGTTCTGGCCGCCTTCCAGCGACACAATGTACCTGTTATTTGGGAGAAGAGCAGCCCCTGTTCGAAGACTGTTCAGTCCCTAGGGCATGTGCTGTCCGCACAGGGTGTGCGGGTTGACCCAAGTCGGGTGGGTGGCGCCCCTGCTAGAGTCGCCCGACCAGAGGAACGAGCGACGGCTGCGCGACTGGTCGACACGTCTGGTCGACACGCCTTCCTCTGGTCGACACGTCGTGACTGACAGACTGTCGCGCCTTCCTCTGGCCGACACGTCGTGACTGACAGACTGTCGCGCCTTCCTCTGGTCGACACGTCGTGACTGACGAACTGTCGCGCCTTCCTCCTGTCGACACGTCGTGACTGACGGACTGTCGCGCCTTCCTCTGGTCGACACGTCCTGGCCGGACAAACTGTGGCGATCGCTCAGATCTGACCTTCGGCTATCGCTAGGAGCGAGTGGAGCGAGATGTCGACGGGCGAAACGCTCCGAGCAGTCACCGGGTACGAACGGTCTGGCCAGCGAAGCGTGCGCTGACGGCAGACAACGCGCCGTTCCACACCGTCAGAGGTGAGCTGAGCTACCGTCGGGCTATGCTGCTCCGTGAGGATCGACTAGTGCTACCATCTAACCTGAGAGCGCGAGCTACCCAGCTGGCCCACGCAACACGTCAGGGTCTGGTACCGACCAAAGCAGCGGCCGAGGGGCCGGTTTTGGTGGCCGGCCATGGATGCTGATATTCGTGTTCTACTACATGAGTGTACAGCATGTTCACAGCATGATGCCGATGTCCGTGCTCTACTGCATGAGTGTCCATTGTGTTCCCAGCATGATGAGCACGCCAAATTGTGTCAGCCTCCACTGTACCCCATTCCCCTACCTACAGCTCCGTGGGAAATGGTAATGATCGACCTGACCGGGTCAATGAGGGGATCAAGGCACGAGCAGTATGGCATCGTTCTGTGTGACCTCTGCAGTAAGTTGCCGGAGGAGGCCTTGTGTGGGGAGGCTACAGCTGGAACCGTCGTGGAGTTTCTTTTCTAGATATTCGGCAAGGAAGGCCAGCCTGCGGAGCTGTTATCTGACAACGGACCTCAATTCCGCTGCGGCAGAGTTGCGACAGTGCCATGGTAGCGCTTGCGTGCGACAAGTATTCAGCTCGACTTACTCGCCGAAGACGTGCGGGCTTGAGCGGGTTTACCGCACCGTGAAGAGAGCTTTCCTCGGCTGCTCCTCATCCTCCTCATCCTTCCTCGACTCGGCCAGCGGGGAAGCCAGCGTCAGTGTTCCTACGCGAGTTCCTCCAGGAGTACCGAGCGACTAACCACCCTGCTGCGGGCACCACGCCTGCCCCGGCGATGCGCGGCACGGAGATCAGGACGTCTTTGGACGTGCTGCTGGCGCCGTCTGGTGGCGCGGCTCGACAGCGTGACGCGGAGGTTCGGGATCGGACACGTAGACACCAGGCCCGCCACAAGGCCCGGCACGACGCGCGTGCTGGTCGGCCTCCAAGTTGACAGGTAGGCGATTGGGTGCGCGTGCGGCATCCGGTGACGCGCCGCATCGAGGGAAGATCAGCTTTGCGGGTCGAGCAGCGCATGGGGCCGGTCATCTATCGTCTGGGTAGCGGTGAGCGAGTGCATGCCCGACGGTTGGCAGCCGTCGGCAGGCGAGCCGCCCGGCGGACTGATTCCGGCTCCTGAGGCCGTCCGGAAGTCCGAGCCGATCCCAGCAACTGTAACAGTTCCAGGACCCGAGCCATGCCCGGTGCCTGGGTGAGCCCGAGACCCGGCACCGGACGCACCCCGGTTAGACCACTGGGGTTCAGTGTGCAGGTCGTGAAGGCGCCTGTGGACTATTCGCCCTGAATAGTGGGTGTTGAGCGTGTCTGTGTATTCGGTTCCGGGATATGTTGGTTTCAGGAAGGAACGGTGTGGTGTTCGTTGGCAGCAATTTAGTGTGCTGGTACTTTCGTGAACGCTAGCCTTGAAATGTGTTTTTGTAAACGCGAGGGCGCGGCTGGTGGGTCTTCCATTCGGGTCCAACCCAGGCAACTCTTACAATCAGCGGTGGCTTCAATGATAATCGAGATAAACATAGTTTACCCATTTCTCAGCATTCTGGAACTTCATTTTCGGTGAAATTTTGGTCATACACCTTGATTGAACAGTGGTGAGAATGATTCAGTCTGAAGGAAAAATCAATTCTGATTCGATGTGTGTCCTTACATACACCCAAATGTCTTATTAGATCTGATTAATTATTCGATGAAACACGTTTACATCGTATTCAAGATTAGCTTACCTTGTATGCTAGATCTATCAACTAACACTGCTTTATAAGCATAGGCCATGAACTCTGAAATGTAACCCGTTGCGTGCTAGCTTTGGATGTAGTCTTTTTAAAAAGCACTGACATATTATATTTTGTGTTAATTTCTAACCTCAAAATTTACATTTTTGTTCCAAAATTGCATAATAGATAGCAATGCTATGTAACACCACTTTCAGTAAAGAGCTAGTCTGTACCATGAACTAAACCAGTATAAACTAGGCAGCCTGGAATTGACCATCGACATTAGTCCCGTTCACGCAGTCACGCGTGACTTACATACTCTTGACTTACCTGAAGCCCCACTACTGGCAGGATAGCAAAACTAACATGGATTCGTCAATAGGCAGTGCCCACTTCTCTGCTGCAATCGCTTGGCTAAATCCAGTAACGACCCAAGACCGTGGAAATGTAAACAAATCGTTCGGAACACTTACCCCGCTTTGAGGAAAGTATGTTTTGGCAACTAGTTTTCTTTGCATCTGAGAGCTTTGGCATATCTGACGTACGGGCAACAAAGCCAACACGGGTCACGTTATTTAGCGGCAAAAAAAATGGTGCTAAACCCAGCTATGGACTAAGTACCATTTTAGCTGCTTTATAACATCATCCTACACCTGAATTGCAATAGTCAGAAAGTATTACATTAGCTAAGCCATCATGCATTCAAAGTGCAAGGTACATTTCGACCACAGTTACTCGGCCCAAAATATCACGTTCACCTCACCCAGTACATGGTAAGCTAGCCGCTGCGCTTCACGTCAGAGCCCATGCATACAATTACTTCAATTTGTGATTGGATCCAGTCAGCCTCTGGCTCACTTCTGCCATAATCTGTTGCAAGAGGTTCTGGATTCAGATTGAGGTATGCAAATTTAGAGCATGCTGAGGGTGGGATAATAGCTTCCAAATTTGACATATTGGGAGTTGAAGATCATTTTGGCTTGGGATGCCTATTGTAGCAATGTTTTATATTTTCGGCGATGGCTATCGAATGGTTCAATGAGGCATTATGATCATTATGTCATAAACATTTGCGGTTTTCCGTGTCAATCTGCGTAGACATTTATCGAAAGTTCATTTATATACCACATACATGAGCCGTTGAAACCGTCTTTGCCGCTGTTACGATTGGCGCGGCACCTGGGGTTAATTGTAACACCGTCATGGGGAAATTAGAACAACATTGTAGCCATATTATATCCCTGTCTAGGATGGTGCTAGGTACAATAGGTGTGCAATACTCTCATCTTACATGGACAGGTAGGTACAAAACGTCTTAGTGCATAGGCAAACGAGTACACAATTTTATCCTGTAAGAATCTTTTGCATCCTCTACCCTACACATACAATGCAAATAATTTGCTACCTACCTGGCTACTTAGGCACAAAATACCCACCACTTTGGTGCATGAGCAAGCAAAACAAAAAATAAAACTAAATACTGTCCTCTCTGAGCATCTTAATTTGCTTGTTTGCAATGTTTATTGTTCCAGCAAACGATGGTTGTCAGTGGTTGTCCGAACTGTATCAAAGCGCAATCAACCTTGCTTACAAAGTTACGGGCGTGTTCGGATCCAACAAAGTGCTGCAAATGGACCGTCCCCCTTTGTGGTCGGCCCATATTTCGTGTGAACGTCAACGTTTTGAACGAATCGCAGTCGGCACAAGACGTTTTCGCCATTGTACTATGGGCCAGAACGGCCTGAAAAGTGACATCGCTTAATTTTCAAAGTGCATACATAAAAAGTTGGTTTTGGGGGTGGTTTTCAACGTAGAAACTGATTCTGGCAAATGTTTGTTTGTGCCTGATGCAATTTATTGAAATGTTGTTGTTAATAATATGGCATGTAAAAGCGTGCGGTGCAAGTCATTTGACAACTATGCAGCATATCTTCTTGTACATCTGCAAATACGAAGAACTCGGAAATATAATTGAGAGTTCGTAATACTATTAAGCACTCGGTAACATGAAGCATATATTCGGCATCATCTATCGGTGAAAACCAAAAATTGTACAAAACAAAAGCAAAACAATGAAAACGAGGCAAAGCCAAACGGCCTCACTCACTGAAGTCCGAGTCGCTAATGTTTTGATCTGCGACGGCTTGCAGCAGGCTCCAAGCGTCTGAGATCAAGGACCTCTTACCCCAGGCTGTTGCTTGAAAACGCTGATTTGCGGCGGAGGAGCTGATGAGCAACTGCTCAACAACAGGTACCTGAGCTAGTCGGTGATGTTGCGCAGTCGCGAGTCTTTCCGTACATGACCGACGCGGCATGCACGGACGTCCTTGTTGTGGGACTCCTGGGCTTCCTCGCTCATGATTCTGATAGGCAAGAACAGTGATGCGATGACTTGATCTCCGTAGATCAGCACTCTGTGCAGTGTTACTGGCATCGGGTATCAAGGGTACAGCGCGACATAGAGCTCCGCTGTGAAGTCGCAGTAGTCGGCGAATTTACTTGAATCGATTTTGTACCCAAATGCCAATACTTGCAGGACGGTGTGGAGGCGACGGATGAGTCCTTCGTGAACACCAAGTACTTCTGCCAGATTCGACTCATCGCTGAACGCCCATCTGGCCGTGTTGCCGTCTTTCGACGTTCCGCCGTTACCCGCTCTATGCTGGTCCACGTGGAGGTGCAGAAGATGCCAGAACTGATCTTGGACCATCTTCTTGCGCTGAATGACTTCCTCTTTGTCGGCTATTGACCTGCACTGTCACTTTTTTATGTCCAGTCTGTATCTGATGTGCACTCGAAGAGTCGGATCCAGGCGTGCAGGGTGCTCAGGCCGAGTCGCAGGTGTTCTCTGTTGACTGTCAACCGACGCACACGGTGAAGATCACTTGCCGATGCACCCTTCACGTTCACGACATCTTGCTTCAGCCACTCTTCATTAACTTTGATGCATCTTTTATGGTGCCGACTTCTTTTGGCCCATTTGCTTTCAGTTGGACTATAAAGGTATTTATATCTCGGCTGCAACGGGTCGGTTCGACTGGCTCTATACCTTGCTACTTGAGGAAAGCCGAAATATTATGCACTGTTGCTTGTTTCAGGCCGCCATTCTGATAAATATACTCAAATGCTACATTTCTGGACATTATTGATTCAATATAGGGGAGACCGGGTCTAGTTGAAACACGGAATCGTTGATACAGCATTTTCTCCAACAGTATGAAGCCAGTTGCCATCGTTACCGCACATGTTGCTACTGACATCCTCTTCTTTTGGAAAAAAGAAGCGCAAGTTCTTTCGTCCCGAGGCTGTCGAATGGTGACGATGTGGCACATTTTTGGAGCGAAAGTAAAAATTTAGGCTTAGCGTAGGTGTAGCTATCTACTCGCTACCAAGGCGATATATACCAGGTGGCCGTCGTCCCTACTGCGCAGCTTTCTGCGCAGGTCCTTAAATGACGTCATCAGGGGTACACCCTTAACATAAGCCCGACCGCTAACACGCTGACGAAGATATGCAACGTATGTACACTACGGGAGAGAAAATGAGGGATTAAGAGGTGTAGGTACAAAACTTAGAGCACTGTAGTTCTGGAAAGGATCTCCAATACCTTTTATATGCATATTATGCCTGAATGAGCCAGCCCTCAAAGGTTCAGTCAATATGATAGGATGTAGGACAGGTCAAATACGGCAGAGAATTAACATCCTCCCGCGGCGAGATGCATTAAGGACGTATCTGAAGCGTGTGCGTCGGTATGATGGGACCAGGTGGGGAGGGGGAGGCAAGTCCCCGAATCTGCATCAAATTTTGGATTGGGCTTATGATGTTACATGGAAAAGTAATTGAGCGAAAACACCCTTTAATCCCCCTCTATATGTGGCCTGATTTAGGGGAAAGGAAGGGGACAATTGTTTTTTCCACATCGATAGGATCATAGGGAACGCGTGAAAGCCAGACACTCCTTTTTATTGGGGAATCTGTGAGCCTCCGCGCCAGCTCAGCAGCAGGGGTGAAACTTCCAGAAAATGATTGGAAGGACGCAATGCATGGAGGTAACAAGAAGACATTCAGCCGAGAAGTCCCATTAGTGCCACATGATAGCTAAAATCTGAAATTATTGGGGTCAAGGGAGTGGGCTCACGCCAGTCTTAAAGGAGACTGAACCGCTCCCAAATTATGTAAAATTCCACTCTAGTTAGCAGGCTACATTCTGCGGACGGACTGGAAACATTGGGCACCAAAGGCGGTCAGACATGTATTGTTGGCATTTCCTAGCAATGCGTTCAGGATTAGATCTGGCTCATTCCAATACACCCCTAAAAGTCGGCGTAGTCGACCTAGTCGGCGTCTGTGCTGGTTCCGGTTCAGAGCATGAATGAATGATCGCAATCAATGTTCGTGGGGAAAGGGACTTTGCATATCGTTCCTTCCAATCAATGCTGATAGGCCACATTATAAATATCAGAAACAATGAAGTGGCATACGCCACACCTGCCCCATAGCAGTACCAGAGCTGAGAGCAGTGTCAAGTGCCGCCAGGACGGGCCGGCATAGGGAGTGCCACCAGCCTATCCCTGGTCACAGCGGCAGCAGCAAAACACTCCGACAAGACAGAGAGACCTGGCGATACCACGGCAGTGCCAAGTGCCGCCAGGACGGGCCGGCACAAGGAGCGACGCCAACCCGCCATTGGTCACAGTCGCAACAGAAAAACACGCTGAAAAACGCAGGACCGGGCGACACGAAAGCAGTGAAGAGTGCCGCCAGGACGGGCAGCACAGGGGGCGCCGCCAGTCCGCCCCTGGTCACGGCGGCAACAGCAAACAGGGAGAAAAAGGCAGAACCTGGCGACACGACACGCCACAGCAGAGACGGTGACAGATGACCACAGTGTGAGGGTGACATCCTATCGCTGGCTGGTGACATGCTGGCGCACCTGCCTAGCTGCTCGCCTCTCTGCGCTTTGCCGAGCAGAGTTCTAGCGCAGCCAGCCAATGCGCACATGCAGCCCAACTCGAGTTAGCCTCCGTGCACATGGACATCTAGCCTCGGCTGCCGACTACTGATAACGTCTTCTAGGCGCCTCACGATGTCGTCCTCGCCGGTACAGGTTGTGCATATGATGGAGCAGAAATAAGAATTAAACTGGTTTACCACCGCCATCCAACATGTCTGTGGCACGTAGAGCCGGCCGCGACTGATGGTGATAAGCCAAGAGCTGGACATAGCGGTCAGGAGCACCTCGGGTGCTTCAGACGTCGGACAGCCAAGCGCTGTATTGACACGCCTCATTTTGTAGGTGACGAAGCCGGCAACAAAGGCAAGACCGTCAAACTCCAGTCCTAGTTTGCTGATGGTGGTCACGCTATATTCATAATGTGAATTGAAGTGGTGTCAAACTTGTTGAATTGGTTCTTAATTTAGCTACACAAGAATAAGATGCTCCAAATTGCATCAAGCACACCAGACATGCATGATTCAGCACTTCATACCATTCAGATCTGGTAGGCAGGTTAATTCATGGAATGGCACCAGGCTTCAGGAGAGGCAGGTATTGCTGTTGTGGTATCAGCTTCCGCTGCATCAGGTAGCCACGATCATAATCATCAGAGGTAAAGTGGTTGGAACAAATGAATAAGTTGATTGGATGAACTCCATCAGCTCTTGTTCACTTTGTCAACCAAATCTTACAGGTATTTCCATCTCTTGGAAACTTAAACATGTCGATTGACAATCTCTCTCCTTTCAAGATTTTTCTTCCCACATCTTGCATGTTGCTACAGCACAAACACAGTCCATTGCTATTCACCTGGAACCTGACATTCATACAGTTAGATATGTTAATTGAAAAAGTTCACCAACACATACCCTCATGTAGTTGTCTTCTTGAATGGTAGAACAGGTGAAGGTTCCACCAAAACATTGAACTGAAAACAAATCCTGAACTGGGGATGGCCTGGCTAGCTGTTGTAATTTTGAAATACATTTGTGTCAGTGTCATGCATAAAACTGTTGATCATATTTCAATTTTGCAGTTAAAATTATATCACTGGACATATTTTAAACACCTTTTACCTCCATGAAGCATACAAAATGGTTGGGTTTGGGTAAGTTAGTCTAGGTTAGGGTTTTGTGGTAAGTTACAAAAAAAGTCCTTTTTTTTTGGGGGGGGATTTATGCAAAAAAAAGTTTATTTTCCTTAAAAGCAGTTCAGGCTAGCTTAGGTTAGGTTTTTAACTTGAACATTTTTTAGAGCAAAACAATGCTTGGAAATTTTCCATTTTTACAAAAACAATTCGTTTTTTGGATCCATGGTTAGGCTAGGTTAGGGTAGGGTATGTTGCATTTTTTCTTGATTTGGAACATTACTTTTTATGCTATATTACCCAACTCCAAGCCCTTTTTTGGGTGATATGTTGCATCCCAACTGAAAAGTATGCATTTGCAGAAGAAATAAGTGGTCACATCATGCTCAGCACATTCATAAGATTGATTAGAAAAAAGAAATTGCATGAAATCAGAAACTACCTTCAACTGCGAAATTACCGGATTAGCGGAATAAGCATATTAAGTATAAACTTAATACGGAACACACCTCAATTTCCATCACTAATTAACTATAGCAATAGGCTACAGCTAACAGTGCAACTACACATAAGATAAACCACGACACAACACAATACAATAAAACTGCAGCCAAAAACGCTGCGATAGCAAACACGACGTGTGATGCTATACATAATACCTACGAGATAGATATGTAAACAACTGCGCCATTTATGACTCAACTGCGTCATCTAGGAATTTGAGAAAAAACGTGCCCCTAAAACGCTGCCTTTCGTAATGGTGGTCGTCTAATTCGCAGCCGGACTGAAACTGATAAAATAACAGCTAAATAAGATCCTAAAACCATAGACGCGATATTAAAAGATTTAAAAAGTGAATTGAATTTAAAATATTTTAATTTTAATGTACATCAAACCAATAAAACGGTCCAAAAGGTGTACCCCAGATGACGTCATTTGTACCATTCGAGACGACACGCAAGAAGGCATGGGGATGACAACGGCCTGCTCGCTACCCTTCCGAAGTGAAGGATTATTTCGAGTTTCGCCAAAATTGTTTCAATTAGACCCAGTCTCCCTTATCATCGTAAAGGCAATATTTTGAAAATATAACTGAAATATTAATAAGCATGGTTAGGGTTATGTACCAATGATACCTGAATATTGCAATCATGATATAAATCATTATTCGACAGATTAATACAATTAACATTTATTGACCAATATAGATGGCGCTGCTCAGAACATCAATCTGGTTCAAGCCAGTTTATTCCTATTGGCGCGAAAAAGCGCAGTAGCATGCAATCGAGACTTGTAGCCAAGGAATGTAGCCAAGGAAAGGAATATCTATTGTATCAAATCAAAATTAGCGCGTGGGTCGTTGAATATTTTTTTTTAATCCATAATATGCTCATCGTTATGTATTATCTGCATCGTTTGTTACCTTCCAACACTAGATTATCTGCAGAAAGTTGCTGGATTGGTAAAATCGTTCATTTTTACTCCTAATCTACTCCTCATTATCTGAGAATTAAATGACATGAAAAACATTGGTTTCGAGCCTAGAAAGAAGAATGAGAATACTTAGAACCTGATAATGGAATTGTGCGTTTGCAGCGACACGGATAAGCGCGCTAAAGCAGCATGACTTGCTGCGGTATTTATGGAGACGGGTGCTGGTATATCGAAGATACGGAACTGTTTTCGAACGCTGGGAACATTTTGCAGACGATCTACGGTAAAACTGTCGAGTTTTGACGAACTTCGAAATTCGAGAAAGTGTCACATTTTAAGCTATTCTGGCCCATCGTGCATTGCCCCGTCAGGATACGAAAGACTAGAAACTGTACATCTTTAGATTCAAGCTGTGCTAAACAGTCAGTTTTTCCAAGTGGGTCGGACCCAAACCAAAACAAAATCCCAATTTGGATCCGGACCTACGGGCCCCACCGGTGACGACGCCCATGCGTATATCCCTGTTAAGCAGTTCGGAAATTCGAAAAATTGGTCGCCAAAGAGTTAGAGAACATCACTGCACTCCAGTAGAAGCTCTTGCAACACCCAAAATATTGCCAGTCCATCAGATATCAGTCTTTCATTCCTGTGGGTCAGGGATGGAACTGTGCTTTACGCAATAGAAACAACCATGTCTTCAAGGGTAGAAATAAAGGTTGATTTCAAACATTACCACCATATAAACCAGGTGAGTGTTTCACTCCAAGCCAGTGGCGTACCTAGGATTTGCGTCAGTAGGGGGCAAACGGATTTGGAGGAGGCCCACCTACCATATTTTTTTTAAGTCCCCGGATTTGGATCAAAACTTTCAATGGGGCGCATTGTCATTTTTTAAAGCTTAAAATATTTAGTGACCACTTAATTTTCCTGTGGATTGGCCAGACGTACCACCATCGTTTCAAGTCACCGGATTTCAATCCCTCCTGTTCAAAGGCATTTCCTGGTATCCCCTGATAAGTCAGCCTACACTGCTGAAAGTACACCTGTACAAATCAGTTAGAAATGTACATTTTTATCCCACACATTTCAGTTCATAACCCCCGGTCACCACCACGCCAACGTTCGTGCACGTGTACGGTGTACATCCGCCTTGCGCATTCGGCGCATTCGCCATACTTCGTACGATTCTGCGGTTTCTGTCAGGCCCACTGCGTTTTACTAATTCCTGCCATATGCCAGTGTTGTGCCATATTTGTCGTTATGGAGTGCTTCGTATGGGGTTCGTTTGGAAAATTCGATGAATTCAATTGGAAGAGTATTTATCTTCTTTCCACATTTTCTGGTGGAATAGTAATCCGGATAGCCCACTAAGCTTTGATGTACTTCGTCTTTTGTTTAAATATACTCCCAGATTAGCTACATGCGTGCAACCGAGTCGTCAACGTGGTTCGTTGTTCTTCTTCGGGCCCGTTGTATTTTTATTCGTCTACTGATGTGCTTTGGTCCCAGCGTCTTTTTTCTTAGGGATCCAGACCAAAAAAGGTCATGAAACAGAACACGCTTTTGGCGCGCGAATGGCGCCGAAAGTTGTTGGTTTTGCGTGGTGAAAATATACACATTTGTTATTTGTTCTAGTGCATTCTTGGTTGCCAAGCGGGGTGGGGTGGGGTGGCCCGGCCCCCAGATCCCCCTGCCCCGTGGCTGCGCTTCTGCCCTGCACGTTTTAGAACCCGGCGTTTTTTAGGGCTTTGGTACTTTCTTGTAGGCTCGCGGTGTTTATTTTTGTAGGATCGATGCGTTTTCAATGGCTCAATGCGTTTATTTCGTGCCCGGTGCCCTTTGCTTCTTCTTAGGACCATGCCGTTCTTTGCGGGCTCCAGACTGTTTGTGAGGCCCTGCAAAGACAGAAGTATTTGCGGCCCCGTTGTGTTTCGAGGGCTTCCGGTGTGCTTCCGGTGCTTTGTGTTTCCGGTGTGCTTGTCAGGGCTCCCGGTGTGTTTGCTTAGGGTCCCAGCGAATGTTTTAAGGCCGTGTCGTCATTTGCGATACTTGGTGTGCTTTGGAGAGCCCCGGGCATTTTCAGCCTCAGGTGTCCTCTTAAAGCTCCGCTGTGTTTATGTGGGGATCCCGATGCAAGTTTTGGTGGCCGCAGCGCGATTTTTCGGGCTCAGGCGCGAGGTTCTAGGGATCCGACGCAATTTTTTGGGCTCTAGGCGACTTTCCGGGACCTCTTCTGAATTATTCGGTGCCTGGGTCGCATATCCGGATACCAGCGTGATTTATTGGGACTCTGGCGCCATATTGGTGTGCACGGCCACGATTTTTAACGCTCGGGTACGTTTTTATGGAGCCCAAATCGCGATTTTGAAGGGCCTCTGTCTCAATTTTTCGGCTTCAGTGCTATTTTCCGGATCAGAAATGTATGATTTTTCAGCATCCATGCTTATGTTTTGGGGCCCGGCTTGATTTTGTCGGGTTTTGATGAGACATTTGGCCCATGTTGCATTAATTTGTGACACCCGACGGGATTTTTTTACTTCACGGCGCGCCCTTTTAGGGAGGCCCACGCCATTTTTCGGACCATTGCCGTTGGTTTGAGTGGCCGCGGTATTTATTTGAGGTCCCCGACGCGAGTTTCTTGGACTCCGACAGGAATTTGGGGGCCCCAGCGCGATATTTGGGGCTCCGGTGCGATGGTCCGGTGCCGGCATGAGTTTTCGGACTCCCGCTATATTGGTATGGGGCCTTCGACGCGAATTTTTTGGCCCGAGTGTGATTTCTGGGAGCCCGGCGCGATTTCTTCGGGCTCCGGCGCTAATTCTCGGACTCCACTGTTTTTAGTTGGGCCCTGATGCGATTTTTGGGAGCCCCGAGGGGAATTTTGGGGCCCAAGTGCGATTTTTTTCGAACCCCAGCGCCATTTTTCGGAGGCCCGCTGTAATTTTTGAGTTGCCAACGCATTTTTTTTGGGTCCCCGACAGGAAAACTTTGGACTCCAGCTTGGTGTTTAGATGCCCCGGTACGATTCTTGGGGGATGCAATTTATTGTGGGGTGGTGGTAGTTACCTTCCTCTCAGGGGAGGAAATTTGGTTCCCCTTTGCCTTCTTCGGTAACCGACTGCTCCAAGCTCTCTCAGTTCAAATCGGGATGCCCAGGCTGCGTGCCTTCAATTTTGAGATGTCAACATTTTGAAGGTTCATGCGAGGTTGCACGAATGGTACCTGAGGAGAGTCCAGCATGATAATCGGCTGGCCCTTCTACCCGATGGGCAAGCAGAGCGGTGCTGGGTACCTCGCAGAGCAGGGCTTCAGGCCTAAATCATAGAAAAACAGAGCGCTGGCGGAGCCCAGCTCCTCAGCTATGTGTGTTCACCAGTGTTCATAGCCCTTTATCACTGGTCGTGTTAAGCATCTAGACAACAGTAGCTCGAGCTAGTAGAGAAGGGGGAGATAAAAATGGCCTTCTGACAAGGAAAATATCCAACCTAGAATTTAAGACATTGTTATTTTAGGTTCCGCAAATACTCCCGTTGTTTGCATGACATTTATATTGATTTCCATCTCAAAGTATGAATCTTCCAGGGAGGATGAAACGAACCCAACGAAGGCCCTGACCCCTCCCCCAATCCCCCCCCTCCGGAGTCTCCACCATGCGGCTGTGCCATATATCTTGAAGTTCTCTATCAGTTTGGTCATATATCGCATGGCAGATACCGTCAGGCAGGGCAACGACACCGCAAACGGTTCGCGGCAAGCTGGGTTTGCCCGAGCAATCTGACATTTGGGCATAAATACTACACAAAATTGCAAGCTGGTGCTAAAGTTTTTCTGCTACATGGCGGTAAGCTTGTTTTTATCACTAGACTCGAAAGATGGTCTGGGTTACGCCACTTCTGACCGAGTGCGTGTGTTGCGATTTGAAACAGGATATTCGGCATCGAAATCCAGGAATTTGGTCATCCAGAGTGCAATGCCATCAGATAGACTCCCTTTCCATAGCCATCTCTTTTCCTTTTCCCTTATTGAATTCGCTCTGACATGTTTTGCATCACGTGAGTTATCTGTCAGTTGTAAACCAGATTTAAATGCACCAACTTCCTGGAAATGAAAGATGCATACTTCAACGCCGAAGGAGACTGAAATATTGCCAGCAGGATGCGGTTGGGAAAATCCCACTCCACACAGTTGGTTTCTGTGCCCGCTTGCGTTGGCCTATCCTGTCCTGGCAATACAGGATTTAAATCGCTACACGCTCTTGTATTTAGCCCCCTTCCCCCCACCTGACCACACGGGAGGGTTGCCTCACAGCTGGAACTACGAGGCTGAGGACAAGATAACGGGGTAGCCGTGCTGATACCATGACAGCTGGTTAAGCTCCCGGTTTATATTGTGTCATTGAGCTGGAATGCCCAGGTCGGATAGTGGGTCAGAGTTAAAGCAACAAGTTTCGCCTAGCGGATGATCTGTTCCATAAAGCGATTCCAGCAGACATGTGGACAACATTTATTTTGAAATTTCATAAATGCGAAAGCAAGGGTGTAAGCAAAATCTAGGTTGGTTGATTGGCAGATGGAGGGCTGAATGCACTTCCAATTTTCTGTTTGGGGAAGACGCGTAAAATTACATCCCTGCATCGGCCAGTGGCTCTCCTTGGGCATAGGATGTTTGTTTGTGACAGCATAGACTGACGCCAACCGTAAATGGAAAATGTATTAGGGAATACTGGTTTCACACATTGAGCGGCTACAGCATACACATTTTTCTTGAATAATTTTATGATATCCGCTTTACCCATGATTTGACTCAAATTGTAGATACCCAAAACAATACATGAAAATGCAATGTCCTAGATTCACTCCAACTAGGTAGCTACATCAGCTAAGGCAGCTACGGCAGCTACGACAACTAAGCTGGCAGGGTGTTGACTGCCACTATATCTCCTGGGTTTCAGAAGCTGGGTGGAGCTGGTATACACACCTGCTCTTAGCCGACGACTGCTGATAGCCAGCTGCCAATCGGTCCGATAACGTTAGGCCGCGACCAGCCACGGGGAGTCCGCTGTCGGCCATTGGAATACCCTGACTCCATTGCATTCGCGACATGTCAAACTCTCGGCTACAATTTTGTCACAAAACTTGAATTTAGATTGGGCTGTGTGTCAATGCTGTGCCTGACACCTTGCCGGTCCCGTGAAGTTCCCCTGACAAGCAGCAACACAAAGCTGAAGTAGGAACGTTCCGGAAGTAAGCACCACTAAGACGTCACGTACGTCGATCAAATGTCAGTCATGACAAACGGCGTCTAATCCGCCGCGTGACGCGTCACGCGTTACGACGCGTTACGCTACGTCAGAGCGCCGCCGCGCTCGTGCGTGACCGGGTCCAGCTGCGGCACAAGTCCGTGTAAGTGACCACCTCCGATTTGAATCGCGTTCATCGCATTCAAGCGAGCAGGCCGGGAAGCCTTGATGCATGCGCAGACGATCATAACCCAGGTGGATGTAACATATTAGTGCACATGCCATACCATACAACACCGCAAGCCTACGACACCTGCATTGCTGAACATGTCAACAATGGGCTACTTATCAGAATACTCCATGGTCAACGTGTCAAAACGTCGGCCATCTCGCGACTGCATCCAGACCGATGCACACGAGTACGCAATCGAAGGGGCAGGCCAGTGTTAGGCACCGTTCTGGGTGATGGACGGTTGACGGCAGGAGCAGTGCTATGCGGTTTAGTGGCGCGGTCAAGTGGGACGCCTATGCGCCAATCTGCCACCAGGCCAGCATTCTCATGTTTGTGTTGAAACGTGCCCGACGCCAGCACTGGCACCCTCCTCTAACATTAGTTCGCCTTTTGGGAGCATCATGGTGGCGCTCCTGGCTCCCTCCTTCAGCAATAGCTTACCCCTTGAGAGCATCCTGGCGGCGCCCCTGGCTCCCTTCTTCAACATTAGCTTGTCCCCTTGAGGGCATCCTGGCGGCGCTCCTAGCTCCCTTCTTCAACATTAGCTTGTCCCCTTGAGGGCATCCTGGCGACGCTCCTGGTCCCCTCCTTTAGCAATAGCTTACCCCTTGAGGGCGCTCTAGCCGCACTCCTGGCTTCCTTCTTTAACATTAGCTTGTCCCCTTGAGGGAGCATAGACATCGCATAGACTCTTGCGCTTAAGAGATTGAGACTCCAGGAAGTGGATTAGATTTTACACTCAGTACTAACTTAGCTGTAGTCGTAATCGTGTCCATGGGACATCAGGTAGGAAGTGCAAGAATGTCGCCATACCTAGCTATGAAATTGTGCGGCTGTACCGCATACGCACGTAACTTGCGGTAACTATTTAATCGCAATAATCAACCACAGCCACTCATTCAGTCCTACCCCACACCTATCATAGTTATTTCCACTGCACAATATTTAATCCATCTCATCCATCCCATCGTCTCGAATCGACCACAGCCGGCCGAAGAGACTATGATAAACATTCAAGCCAACTATTTCACCATGAAACATACATACCACACGACATTAGTGATAATATAACGAGATATTTTAAGGGAGGTGAATGTCGCCAACAACAATATACATCATTTAAACATGGAAATGTTCGCAAAAATATGGTGAAGTGCTTACAAGAAGTACATAACGAGATACATAAGAAACATAAGGAGTACATTTAATATAACGAGATATTTTAAGGAGGTGGATGTCGCCAACAACAATATACATCATTTAAACATGGAAATGTTCGCAATATAAAAGCTGAAAAGTGCTAACAAGAAGCAACTTGAGTCACACCTGCAGTCACATTCCGATGCGTGCCAGTCGTTTTCCCGACGTGGTCAAATTGCTCCGCTTCATTCACACCTGGACCGAACATTATGTTCCCATCGCTTTCTTCTACGTCGAGAAACTATGCCGACGGACCTCGTTGTTGTGGCAGCCGTCTGTCTGTCAGTGCGTCCGCCATGTCAGCCGTCTGTCTGTCAGTGTGTCCGCCGTGTCAGCCGTCTGTCTGTCAGTGTGTCAGCCGTGTCAGCCGTCTGTCTGTCAGTGTGTCCGCCGTGTCAGCCGTCTGTCCGTCAGTGTGTCAGCCGTGTCAGCCGTCTGTCTGTCAGTGTGTCAGCCGTGTCCGCCGTGTCAGCCGTCTGTCTGTCAGTGTGTCCGCCATGTCAGCCGTCTGTCCGTCAGTGTGTCAGCCGTGGCAGCCGTCTGTCTGTCAGTGTGTCAGCCGTTGCAGCCGTCTGTCTGTCGGTGTGTCCGCCGTGTCAGCCGTCTGTCTGTCGGTGTGTCAGTCGTTGCAGCCGTCTGTCTGTCAGTGTGTCCGCCGTGTCAGCCGTCTGTCCGTCAGTGTGTCAGCCGTGTCAGCCGTCTGTCTGTCAGTGTGTCAGCCGTGTCAGCCGTCTGTCTGTCAGTGTGTCCGCCGTGTCAGCCGTCTGTCTGTCAGTGTGTCAGCCGTGTCAGCCGTGTCAGCCGTCTGTCTGTCAGTGTGTCAGCCGTGTCAGCCGTCTGTCTGTCAGTGTGTCAGCCGTGGCAGCCGTCTGTCTGTCAGTGTGTCAGCCGTGTCAGCCGTCTGTCCGTCAGTGTGTCCGCCATGTCAGCCGTCTGTCCGTCAGTGTGTCAGCCGTGTCGGCCGTCTGTCCTGTCAGTGTGTCAGCCGTGTCAGCCGTGGTAGTCGTCTGTCCGTCAGTGTGTCAGCCGTGTCAGCCGTCTGTCCGTCAGTGTGTCAGCCGTGTCAGTCGTGGCAGCCGTCTGTCTGTCAGTGTGTCCGCCGTGTCAGCCGTCTGTCTGTCAGTGTGTCAGCCGTGTCAGCCGTCTGTCCGTCAGTGTGTCAGCCGTGTCGGCCGTCTGTTTGTCGGTGTGTCAGCCGTTGCAGCCGTCTGTCTGTCAGTGTGTCCGCCGTGGCAGCCGTCTGTCTGTCAGTGTGTCAGCCGTGTCAGCCGTCTGTCTGTCGGTGTGTCAGTCGTTACAGCCGTCTGTCTGTCAGTGTGTCAGCCGTGGCAGCCGTCTGTCTGTCAGTGTGTCAGCCGTGGCAGCCGTCTGTCTGTCAGTGTGTCAGCCGTGACAGCCGTCTGTCTGTCAGTGTGTCCGCCGTGTCAGCCGTCTGTCTGTCAGTGTGTCGGCCGTCTGTCCGTCAGTGTGTCAGCCGTGTCGGCCGTCTGTCTGTCAGTGTGTCGGCCGTCTGTCTGTCAGTGTGTCAGCCGTGTCAGCCGTCTGTCTGTCGGTGTGTCAGTCGTTACAGCCGTCTGTCTGTCAGTGTGTCCGCCGTGGCAGCCGTCTGTCTGTCAGTGTGTCAGCCGTGGCAGCCGTCTGTCTGTCGGTGTGTCAGTCGTTGCAGCCGTCTGTCTGTCAGTGTGTCAGCCGTGGCAGCCGTCTGTCTGTCAGTGTGTCAGCCGTGGCAGCCGTCTGTCTGTCAGTGTGTCAGCCGTGGCAGCCGTCTGTCTGTCAGTGTGTCGGCCGTGTCAGCCGTCTGTCTGTCAGTGTGTCAGCCGTCTGTCTGTCAGTGTGTCAGCCGTGGCAGCCGTCTGTCTGTCAGTGTGTCAGCCGTGGCAGCCGTCTGTCTGTCAGTGTGTCAGCCATGGCAGCCGTCTGTATGTCAGTGTCCGCCGTGGCAGCCGTCTGTCTGTCAGCGTTGTCAGCCGTCTGGCTGTCAGTGTGTCAGCCGTGTCAGCCGTCTGTCTGTCAGTGTGTCCGCCGTGGCAGCCGTCTGTCTGTCAGTGTGTCCGCCGTGGCAGCCGTCTGTCTGTCAGTGTGTCAGCCGTGGCAGCCGGTCTGTCAGTGTCAGCCGTCTGTCTGTCAGTCTGTCAGCCGTGTCGGCCGTCTGTCTGTCAATGTGTCAGCCAGCCGTCTGTCTGTCAGTGTGTCCGCCGTTACAGCCGTCTGTCTGTCAGTGTGTCAGCCGTGTCGGCCGTCTGTCTGTCAGTGTGTCGGCCGTCTGTCTGTCAGTGTGTCAGCCGTGGCAGCCGTCTGTCTGTCAGTGTGTCAGCCGTCTGTCTGTCAGTGTGTCAGCCGTGGCAGCCGTCTGTCTGTCAGTGTGTCAGCCGTGTCAGCCGTCTGTCTGTCAGTGTGTCAGCCGTTGCAGCCGTCTGTCTGTCAGTGTGTCAGCCGTCTGTCTGTCAGTGTGTCAGCCGTGTCAGCCGTCTGTCTGTCAGTGTGTCAGCCGTGGCAGCCGTCTGTCTGTCGGTGTGTCAGCCGTGGCAGCCGTCTGTCTGTCAGTGTGTCCGCCGTGGCAGCCGTCTGTCTGTCAGTGTGTCGGCCGTGGCAGTCGTCTGTCTGTCAGTGTGTCGGCCGTGTCAGCCGTCTGTCGGTGTGTCAGCCGTCTGTTTGTCAGTGTGTCAGCCGTGGCAGCCGTCTGTCTGTCAGTGTGTCAGCCGTGTCAGCCGTCTGTCTGTCAGTGTGTCAGCCGTGTCAGCCGTCTGTCTGTCAGTGTGTCAGCCGTGGCAGCCGTCTGTCTGTCAGTGTGTCAGCCGTGTCAGCCGTCTGTCTGTCAGTGTGTCCGCCGTGGCAGCCGTCTGTCTGTCAGTGTGTCAGCCGTGACAGCCGTCTATCTGTCAGCGTGTCAGCCGTGGCAGTCGTCTGTCTGTCAGTGTGTCGGCCGTCTGTCTGTCAGTGTGTCCGCCGTTGCAGTCGTCTGTCTGTCAGTGTGTCAGCCGTGGCAGCCGTCTGTCTGTCAGTGTGTCCGCCGTGGCAGCCGTCTGTCTGTCAGTGTGTCAGCCGTGGCAGCCGTCTGTCTGTCAGTGTGTCAGCCGTCTGTTTGTCAGTGTGTCAGCCGTCTGTTTGTCAGTGTGTCAGCCGTGGCAGCCGGCTGTCGGCGACCCATGTGCCTGCGACGTTTGGTGGCTTGAAACCGGAACGTCGCCGTTTTTCAGCCGCATCGCAGTTTCCGGCGAGTCTCGAGATGATGGCTCGCATGGCGTCGCGTAAACATTCTGCTTTCCTTTACAGCTGGCCTCGGTGCACCCTTCCCACCACGACAGATATGAATTTCACCGCACCTGCTTGCCCGCAGGCAACATGAATTCCATGTGAAGCGAAGGACGCCTTTTGACATCGCTGTCGCATGCTACTTTAAGCGCTGTTGAACGGTCAATCGTTGAACCAACACATATGATCTAGGGATGCCTTGCAGCTATATTATTATCTATTTCTTTTTGGTGGAAGTCGGTACAAACAAATGTCACCAGTGACCGTGCCATTCTAGAGTTGCAATCACCGTCGTTTTATCAAATTCAACAATCATGGGCAACGTCGCTTCGAGGAACTCCGTTGCACGATTTCGCCGTCGTATCCGACGCAGGCCGCCGCGAACCTTACGTAGGGTCAAGCGGACGGCATGCACTTCTGGTGTAGGAAGGTCATGGCGGCGCTGCACGAGGATTTCCGACACGTGGCGGCGGCGGCGGCCGGCCATGGGACCGCGTCTGCGGTTGAAAATAGCCGCATGACTCCGGTCGGCACGTGGGGCTACCGCTCCGCCGGCTGTTGCCACTGATGGGGCCCAACTTCTGACGACACACGTGTGCGGTCTGTGCAGCTACCGACGAAGGCCAAGCCGGAGCGAGTCGACTGTGGTGTGTATGAAATGTGCACGAAGGGCCGACCATGACGCTGCCGATGCCGCTGCCGCTGCCGTCCATCACGACCATCACGCTGCCGAAGCCGTCGTCACTTTTCTGTGACAACGTTATAAAGCCATGGTGTCACAAAATGCTTAGGCTTGATACGAGCCACAGGGGCCCATCTGGGTTAAGTATATAAATGGAAGATACTACGCGACGAGAAAAATGAGATCGCACACCTCAAGCAATGCTATATCCCGAGCCCTAAAGAAGCTACCCGCACCATTGTGGTGTCATGGGGGTTAAGGACCCGGAGTTGTTCACTCAAAATTACACAAAATATTAAACATTTACATTCTACCACCCTTGATAGCAACATTTTGGTTGCAACTCTCACAATCTCTGTTCGAACAGAAGTTCCCGTTGCGGCACTTCCGCCACACGTACTGCGCGCCTCGCCATGTCACCCGGTCACCTGACACTTACGCCTCAACGGATTAATAGATAAAGGTGGTGGGGCCGGTCGACAGGTGATCTGCAGATAACGGTGTGATACCCGACTCTGGGCCAGTGACCGATCCAGCGCAGTAACGGCGGCGGGGCCATATATATATATATATATATATATATATATATATATATATATATATATATATATATATATATAAATATAGATAGATAGATATATATAAACAGATCCTATGCATTATGCGTCCGGTGTGTTACAAACGAAAATCCTAAGAACTGGATCTTAGAATGACTGACTAATTGAAGGAATGAATAATTGGCCCACTAAGATCAAATTATGTCATTGGTGTGCAACATCTGGATTCAGGGATGAAACACAAAAGGGTATTATTGTTTTTGATTTTGCCCAAATTAACCAGGAAATGTGCACCATATTTTAGAAGGTAGTGTTCATACTGATCTGATATGCTGTTGACGAATTGCCCAGGTTGTAGTAATGTCAATCCTGTCAGCCTGCTAGTATTTTAACCTACACCATGTCTCAGCCTTTTCAGCTTTCAGTACTACAGTTCAGTGCTTACAAATGGCAAGTTCTTGTGCTCGCTACCCACCTGAATGTAATTTTCGAACAGAATATAATGTACCGTCAGGATCGCTCGGCACTGCATGGAGCCTTTCCGTTCACCCTATGTACTTCATGGCCCCACTATCACTGTTTGATACAATTTGACGAACGCTGCAAGGCAGTCGAGTCACCAGCCGTTTTGTCGTTTTGTCGCCTCCTGCCTGATGCGTCTCTGCTCTCTCCACCATGTGCGGCCCTCCCCTGTCGATGCGTCTCTGCTCTCTCCACCATGTGCGACCCTCCCCTGTCGATGCGTCTCTGCTCTCTCCACCATGTGCGACCCTCCCCTGTCGATGCGTCAATACTCTCTCCACCATGTGCGACCCTCCCCTGTCGATGCGTCTCTGCTCTCTCCACCATGTGCGACCCTCCCCTGTCGATGCGTCAATACTCTCTCCACCATGTGCGACCCTCCCCTGTCGATGCGTCAATACTCTCTCCACCATGTGCGACCCTCCCCTGTCGATGCGTCTATACTCTCTCCACCATGTGCGACCCTCTCCGGTCGATGCGTCAATACTCTCTCCACCATGTGCGACCCTCCTCTGTCGATGCGTCCATACTCTCTCCACCATGTGCGACCCTCCCCTGTTGATGCGTATATACTCTCCACCATGTGCGACCCTCTCCGGTCGATGCGTCAAAACTCTCTCCACCATGTGCGACACTCCCCTGTCGAAACAGGCTTCTGCGCAGAGGCTTTCCGAGCGTAGTAGCTCGTGGCATTGATAAGTGCTCGCCCAGCGGACAAGCAAACTTGTGTTCAGGAAAATGATATCCTGCAGTTAGGAGACAGGCATCTTTCGCTGAGCTATCCTGCAGCTAGGAGACAGGTATCCTCTGCTGAGCTATCCTGCAGCTAGGAGACAGGTGTCCTCCACTGAGCTATCCTGCAGCTAGGAGACAGGTATCCTCCACTGAGCTATCCTGCAGCTATGAGACAGGTATCCTCCACTGAGCTATCCTGCAGCTATGAGACAGGTATCTCAGCTGAGCTATCCTGCAGCTAGGAGACAGGTATCCTCCGCTGAGCTATCCTGCAGCTATGAGACAGGTATCCTCCACTAAGCTACCCTGCAGCTATGAGACAGGTATCCTCCACTGAGCTATCCTGCAGCTATGAGACAGGTATCTCAGCTGAGCTATCCTGCAGCTAGGAGACAGGTATCTTCCGCTGAACTATCCTGCAGCTAGGAGACAGGTGTCCTCCGCTGAGTTAGCCTGCAGCTAGGAGACAGGCATCCTTCGCTGAGCTATCCTGCAGCTAGGAGACAGGTATCCTTCGCTGAGCTATCCTGCAGCTAGGAGACAGGTATCCTCCGCTGAGCTATCCTGCAGCTAGATGACTTTTGAGACCCTTTAGCACCCAAAAATACACTAGATGAAACGACAACTTTTGAGTGTTTTTTTCCTACCACGCAAAACCCCAACTTTTAGGCGTCCTTCGCGCACCGAAAGCTTCCTCTGCTTCATCTTCTTCTTTTTTCTTCTTTTTTGGGTGGGGGTGGGGGTGGGATACTCACAAAACTCCTGGCTGCGCCACTGCAGAATGTATTTAATGAATTTGTTTAGTAGCTATGCCAATGAAGTTGTTTTCTGGAAGTAGTCGGAGAAGTGGAACAGACAAGGGATGGTGAGAATTGTGCGACAGGCCTTACTCTCCCCCGAAAACAAAATTATGCATTTGCTCAGTTTACTTCTGTTGCAAGTTTTCATTGTGACAGCTTATACACCAATTCGTAATGCATGTACCAAAAATTCACAATGCATGTTACCTGTCAATTTTGGCCAAAAATAACTTATTCTGTTAATTTTCTCAACGTAAAAGTTATCAAGAAGAACGGGACATAACTACGCATTGTCCGTATTAAAATATATTGTGTGCATTTATCAAGTACTCATGGAGCTTTCTCAGACCAGCTTCTTACCCATGAAGCGAACTGAAGGTTCACCTCACGGCGCGCTCCCAGTTGTACATAGCACATGCGCTTGCCCTAGCACACGCTAGCACATGCCCGTCGAATGTCCAAAACGGCCTTTGTCGTTCAACCCTTCTCGGCGATCCCATGCCGTTGCCGCTGCTGCGCCAGCGCAGAGCTGACGTGTCCGCAGTCTCGCCGTAGCGCTGTGACGGCTGCAGCGCTGTGACGGCTGCAGCGCTGTGACGGCTGCAGCGCCCTGACTGCCACAGCGCCATGGCTGCTGCAGCGATGTGACGGCTGCAGCGCTGTGACGGCTGTAGTGCTGCGACTGCTGCAGCGATGTGACGGCTGCAGCGCTGTGACGGCTGTAGTGCTGTGACTGCTGCAGCGCCCTGACTGCCACAGCGCCATGGCTGCTGCAGCGATGTGACGGCTGCAGCGCTGTGACGGCTGTAGTGCTGTGACGGCTGCAGCGCCCTGACTGCCACAGCGCCATGGCTGCTGCAGCGATGTGACGGCTGCAGCGCTGTGACGGCTGTAGTGCTGTGACTGCTGCAGCGATGTGACGGCTGCAGCGCTGTGACGGCTGTAGTGCTGTGACTGCTGCAGCGCTGTGACGGCTGCAGCGCTCTGGCTGTCGCAGCGCTGTGACTGCTGCAGCGCCCTGGCTGCCGCAGCGCTGAGACGGCTGCAGCGCCCTGGCTGCAGCAGCTGCTGTGCGGCCTTCCGGCATGAGCTGCACAGGGTGCCCACGATCATAATGTTCAGGCGGCGGTGCCCATAACTTCTAACGGACGTCCCGCCCGCTAACGGAGAGGAGAAAGCCGGCCTTACCTGGCGGCGGTGTCCTGAACTAACGGCGAGCGGCGCACCTTCGCTGTGATGAGATGTGAAGCGCTCAATTGCGCGTGGTTGCCAGTGGCCTCCACTCAATGAGAATGATGCCGCGATCTATTTCAGCTGGCAGCCCAAGTATAGCATCACTGCTTTCCGCTCTATCATTACCAAAATTGTCAGCTAACCCGGCAAAGAATGTACATACACCTAGTTACGTGATTATGAGTGCACTTTAAACATGTAAGTACCTTAGCTAGTTTATTTGGCGAGTGTTGTCTTCACGTGCTATACTTGGGCTGCCCAAGCTAGACTTTGGCAGCCCAAGTCTGCCCAGATTTGCAGAAATAAACATGTAAATCCATTATTATCATGTATTTATTATTAATCACTTCATTGCACGTAATACACCGGCGATGGATTAGTTCACGCGCTCATTTGGTACATACCTGCATGGCTCTACCCTCAGACGAGCCAGGGAACATTTCAAGGGTCAGCCAGGCCGTCCGATGCCACCTGACATGCCCCAGGCAGTGTCGGTCCTGCATGCGTAAGCCCTTGTCAAGGCCCCATCCATGCGGTTGTTCACCGTAAACATTGTATCGGATGAGCATGAATGCAGCGGCGGTACCAAGGAAGCCGCTGGCTCGCCTGATCGAATAGTGCCCAAGCACGGCATTTCGTTTGTATCTATTTCCATCAATACTGTTGTGTGCTTTTTTCTCAGCAGAATCACCAAACAATAGAAGTATGCACACGTCACATCAAGACATTTCTTTAAAAAAAACACAGAAGTGTTTTGCGGGGCTTTACATATCGAGTCCAGCATCACCCATTACTGTTGTCGACACATTCACCCTCATGGAGAACATGTGAGCGCCCGTTCACCTTTGATCGAACCTTTGCTATCATGACATACTAGTGCCTGGCATACAGGGGCTATGCATGCTCCTGTGCATGCCTGGCCTACGCGACTCAGAGTCAAAAACGCTAGGACAGGGCGTGCACACGGCTTAGCGCGTTCCGAAGACATGGAGCTAGGCTGCTGGGACAGTTCGAGCAGATCAGGCGCTTGGCAACTCTGCCACAGCTTCATATAATGCAGGACCGATGACACAAAGGTAGCCCGGCTCCGCTACATGTGTGAAGCGTCCAGTTTCAGGTGTATCTCAGATAGGAACACGACCCAGGTGGAGGCCGGCGTTTGGACAAGGACCCAAGTTGAGGTGGACACCTGGCCGAGGCCTGGGCCACACACCTGGTGCAGGTGGAGGTGGACGTCTGGCCGAGGCCTGGGCCACACACCTGGCGCAGATGGAGGTGGACGTCTGACCGAGGCCTGGGCCACACACCTGGTGCAGGTGGAGGTGGACGTCTGACCGAGGCCTGGGCCACACACCTGGTGCAGGTGGAGGTGGACGTCTGGCCGAGGCCTGGGCCACACACCTGGTGCAGGTGGAGGTGGACGTCTGGCCGAGGCCTGGGCCACACACCTGGTGCAGGTGGAGGTGGACGTCTGACCGAGGCCTGGGCCACACACCTGACGCAGGTGGAGGTGGACGTCTGGCCGAGGTCTGAGCCACACACCTGGTGCAGGTGGAGGTGGACGTCTGGCCGAGGCCTGGGCCATACACCTGGTACAGGTGGAGGTGGACGTCTGGCCGAGGCCTGGGCCACACACCTGACGCAGGTGGAGGTGGACGTCTGGCCGAGGCCTGGGCCACACACCGCAGGTGGGGCGAGGCTGGGCCACACACCTGGTGCAGGTGGATGTGGACGTCTGGCCGAGGCCTGGGCCACACACCTGACGCAGGTGGAGGTGGACGTCTGGCCGAGGCCTGGGCCACACACCTGACGCAGGTGGAGGTGGACGTCTGGCCGAGGCCTGGGCCACACACCTGACGCAGGTGGAGGTGGACGTCTGGCCGAGGCCTGAGCCACACACCTGGCGCAGAAGAGAAGAGTTGAAGCTGGAACGCTGTGAGAGCATGGACTGATGCTGAATACGTGTTTCGTGACACCAAAAACAGGTCCTGCCGATGTCTGACATACGCACACACACACACACAGACACACACACACACACACCTATACACAGACACACATACAGACACGAATGTAATATATATATATATTTGGTGCACGAAATCTTTCACAATAGGTGGTTTCTACTTTCGGTGACTGGCATTGGTCGTCTCACACGGCACACAGCACATCGGCTTGGTTGCCCGACCACTCAACCGTCCAACCGTCCAGCCGATCGATCATCCAACCTTTCAACCGCCCGACCACCCGACTGTCCAACTGCCCAACCACTCGACCGCTCGACTACCCGACTGCCCGACCACTCGACCGCTCGACTACCCGACTGCTCGACCGCTCGACTACCCGACTACCCACGACTTAACAGTCCACAGGCGACAAAAACAATCTGCCAACTTCGGCAGGTCATCTTGGCCAAGGCTGCCGATTGAGAGCGCGATTTCGAAGGCGAGCCATGTAGCCCGTCCACAAAAATTAACTTCTAGATTGGTTAGGGAGGTGAAGACGCATATTTGGTGGGTATATGTAGGCATGTACAAGCATATTGCCAACATATTGACAACGTCAAACACACGACATTCTCGTAGGCCGAAAGAAAATCTCGCAGGGAAGATTTTAGGTCTGTATCGCAGAAGATTGTATCGCAAAGTGACTTCAATTAGCAAAAAAGGCTGCTAGGTACGGATCGCATTCTAGTCTGCACTTGTAAAAAAGTAATCAGGCAAAGTGCACCTCCAAAGGCTAATTTCACTAAAATCACGAGATGAGTGTTATCACTGAATGCAATGTGAATACACCGTGTGTTGTTATTTGCAAGGATGACATTTGACGAATATCACGAGCTAACAAAACTACAAAATTCAAAGTACACCGTTTGCTAATCACAAATTATGGAGCAATGTGTCTTATTGCATCAATTGTATTTCACGACGGTTGTTGATTGTCAACAATCCTGCTAAATACACCGTTTGTGATAAAGACACGCTCTAGGTTGTGTGAATTGTGGCGGTGAGCGGTGCCAATAAAGAAAACAAAACGATGAAGTTGATTTGCCTTTCGACGAAGATTAGCCGGGACAAGCAGCTGGATATTTAGCGGATCTCGAGACCCTCAAGGAAGATCGTGAACTCCATCTTTATCCGCCATAGGCATCGAAACTGGGGAGATGAGTAGTGGAGGTTGGGTACCGCTCCTTCCTCCGCTAAATCCGCGAAATTTCCCTATCCCCTGGATCCGTCACTGGGGAGGGGGACTAACATTGACGTCAATGGGTGCCAAATCCAACCTTCCGACTTCCTTCCCCCGTCCCCCCTCCACCCGAACCCAGTTATGCTCGAGCAATGGGGAATTTGTGTCCATCTTTAGCAGAGGCAAAGTGCCATCCGCTAGAGATTTGTTACGTTAAAGAAAGGGTTACGTTAATCCGGCTTATGTGGCATCCGGTTATATCAAATAAGAAAGAGAGGAAAGATGAGACGCCGGCAAACAAGGAACGTGGCGTAAAGGGCCGATACATACATACACAGGTGAGACATACAGACATACATACATACATACATACACGACAATCAGAAGGACATTTGGAGGGTAGACAGCTTCGTCGCCTGCGGAGAGGCTCCACTGCCCACCTGCGACCTGAAACGAAGCGGAGGCCCGGCGCCCAGGGCGAGTCGTGGGCGTCGGGCCCGACGTTGTATGTGTAGGTGTATGTTTGAGTTAAAGCTTTGAAAAACCTGAGAAGGGGAAAACCCGTAGGTAAAAAACCAAGCGCAATTGATAAGGAGAACCGTCCGCTTTGGCCAAATTAGATCGGTCTCTGCCTACCTAGTGTGAAATATCCTATATGTATGTGTTTTTTCTCGACGACGGAGAGGAAGACGCGTGTAACGCAGTCATACAGCTAACGTAGGGTGCAACGCGTGCCATATATCCTTCAACTTCACATCAAATCAGGTTGAGCAAGGTAACGTGTGACAGAGAAATCAAATCAGTTCGGAGAGTTTGGTATCATGTAAAAAGCGGAGGAGCAGCTCGAGGAGTTCCGGGTGGTCATTCCCGAGGAGTGCCCGAAGCGATATCGGCGTATGGTTGCGGTTGAAATAGTGGAGAATAGCGCGGAGATGAGGAGTATATGCTGGACATGTGAGTAAAACGTGAGCGACAGTGATGCGAACTCGGCATGTGGTGCAAATCGGGGCCAACGAATGGGGAATACAACTTGACTGGAGGATGGTGCGGTTAGCATGATAGACGAGGCCCTCGGTGTCAGAGGACCCCTGTTCCCCACACCAAACGCGTGGCATTCTCTACACATGGTGCAGGGGTAAGCTCTCAATATTTATGCCTTATAATTTTTTGGTTTATTTATGCCGTGTAATTTTATTTTATTTGTCCGCCAATGAGTTCGGGTACGCACCGATTGAACCAATTACAGTGTAGCATTTGTGTGACAATAGCTAAGTAATTTTCGCCAAAGCGGCTTCGAAATCCATCGATCAATCGGTGAGTTTCCTTCAGGCAAATTCACCGGTTGGAAATGATATAGAGCGCACGTGCTACCAGGCCAGCCGAGCTCCCGTGGGGGGATTTTATTTGTGAATACAAATACAGCTGTGTTGTATGGAAATGCGTTTCACGAAATCTATTCTTTCCATCGTCACAACAATTCTGCACTGTAATTGGTGAACTTGGCGCGCGCACAAATAAAAAGCTGATATCAATCACAATCGCCATATGCGTCATATATGAAACGATACGACACCCCAGCAGTTGATTGTTATTTCCCAGGCATGGGTAATTACTTTGTTACCTTATTGATTGGTTCGCACAACTCTGCCGTTTACGGATCCAGCCTACGGATTTGGGTGGGTGCAAACACTGTTGGGGAGGAGTCGTAGCCATCGCCACGTCGGGAGAATGAGACAAGAGTCCACTCCAGCTTCGTGAGAATGAACATATCGCCTAATTTGCTTATGCTGTTTATTAACATTACACCTGACATCCATCCAGCGACAATGGCGCTGCATAAAATGATCGACCGAAAAAAAGTTTCTCGTCCCCTGTCCAAAATTAATGGCGCAACTGGTGCGAGGTATCAGGTAGCTCAGGTATCCAACGACATATCGATATTTATGTGACTCCAGAAAATCAAAGTGCTTAGCTGTGCCATAAAGTTAACTGTCTTTCCATTCCACACAAATTCTGACTACGCCATGACCACTGGCGGATCTAGCCCACAGGTTTGGGGGGGGCAACTTTCGGTTTTCGGCGTCAGCGCCACCCCCTCCCCCTCCCCTAGTGGCGTACCTAGAAATTGCATCAGGATTCGAACGGATTTGGAGGGTGCCCATTCTCCCACTATTTTTATTTAAAAGCACCGGATTTCCACCACTATTTGGCAAAAGGGACCATTTTTTAAACATAATAATGAATGACAAAACAATTTCCTGTGTAGGGGCCACAGCCTACCCCCACCGTTTCTAAGTTACCGAATTTGTGTTCTTGTTTACCAAAACGTTCACGTTCACGTTCATTGTCCACGTCAACGTTCGTGCACGTGTACACACTGGTGGATCCGATTTTGTCAACTCTTGCTGTAAGCAGAACCTGAGCAGCATGGAACCCTCGATGTGTGTCAGAATCTACTATGCTACCATATTGGCTTCCGAACAATTATACAAATATACCTTTAAAATTGGAGATTCTTTCATTCCGACGCTATTTTTTAACCTCGGCAAAGGTTACTGCATTTTAATTTAGGTTACTTCTGGTGGTTTCGGGGGCCAAAAGACACTATGCCCCCCCTTTTAAGCGCTTCGGACGGGGGCATGGCCGGAATGGCCCCTCCCTGGATCCGCCAGTGGCCATGACTAGAAATGCATGCATGCATGCATTCTATGCATTTCCCGATACTTAACGTTTACCGCAACCAGGTGGGGACGCTTGCTGGAAAAACGGCGGTGTTGAACAAACTGGAGCTGACCAGTGTTGCCTGTTATCCCTGGCAATAGCTGCACTGCAATGGGAACGCCTTCCCCGCAGCATGGCAATGGGACGTGCCATGCCTTCCCCACAGCATGGCAATGGGACGTGCCATGCCTTCCCCACAGCATGGCGATGGGACGTGCCATGCCTTCCCCGCAGCATGGCAATGGGACGTGCCATGCCTTCCCCGCAGCATGGCGATGGGACGTGCCATGCCTTCCCCGCAGCATGGCAATGGGACCATGCCTTCCCTACAGCATGGTAATGGGACCATGCCTTCCCTACAGCATGGTAATAGAGCGTGCCATGCCATCGCCGAGTACATTTCGGCCTCCACATGTCCTTCACTGTGTCGCGGCATCTCCCCTGTCATGACCTTCACTGTGCCGTGGCATCTCCCCTGTCATGTCCTTCACTGTGCCGTGGCGTCTCCCCTGTCATGACCTTCACTGTGCCGTGGCGTCTCCCCTGCCATGTCCTTCACTGTGCCGTGGCGTCTCCCCTGTCATGTCCTTCACTGTGCCGTGGCGTCTCCCCTGTCATGACCTTCACTGTGCCGTGGCGTCTCCCCTGCCATGACCTTCACTGTGCCACGGCGTCTCCCCTGCCGTGTCCTTCACTGTGCCGTGGCGTCACCCCTGCCGTGTCCTCCACTGTGCCGTGGCGTCTCCCCTGTCATGTCCTCCACTGTGCCGTGGCATCTCCCCTGTCATGTCCTTCATTGTGCCGTGGCGTCTCCCCTGCCGTGTCCTCCACTGTGCCGTGGCATCTCCCCTGCCATGTCCTTCACTGTGACGCGGCATCTCCCCTGCCATGTCCTCACTCCACTGTGCCGTGGCGTCTCCCCTGTCATGTCCTTCACTGTGCCGTGGCGTCTCCCCTGTCATGTCCTTCACTGTGTCGTGGCGTCTCGCCTGACATGTCCTCCACTGTGCCGTGGCATCTCCCCTGTCATGTCCTTCATTGTGCCGTGGCGTCTCCCCTGCCGTGTCCTCCACTGTGCCGTGGCGTCTCCCCTGCCGTGTCCTTCACTGTGCCGTGGCGTCTCCCCCTGCCGTGTCCTTCACTGTGCCGTGGCGTCTCCCCTGCCGTGTCCTTCACTGTGCCGTGGCGTCTCCCCTGCCATGTCCTCCACTGTGCCGTGGCATCTCCCCTGCCGTGTCCGCAGTCCTGTCGTCAGACGCACGCCCCCGCCAGCGCCGCCTGCTTCCCGTGTTGCACACCGTTGCAAATCAATAGACGGCGGGTTGAATGACCGGCCGGAGGAGGCGCGCGCGGCTGGCAGCAGCGCTGTGCGACAGAGCAGGTCGGCGGCCGGCGTCTCTCGCACACGCACCCACCGCCGGCGTGGATAGGACGCAGCGCAGCGGCTCTCAAATCCAGCCGTCGGTCTGCGCCGGGCCGGCTGCGAGACGGCGGCGGTCGCAGGACGACGCGCCCGGTTGAGAGCCACGGGGTGGCCGACCGGACGCGGAGTGCGTGCGCTCGCCGCGGCCGTTTGCGGCAGGTCGGTGCCGACGGGCCTGATGTAACCGGCCGGCTTGGTGCAGGCCGGGCGGCTGACCTGCCGCTGACCCCGGCGACGGCGGGCGCGCAGTGCGGTCACTGACGCCGCTGTCGCCGCCGCCGGGCGCGCGCCGCCGGAAGCGGGCTTCCCCGTTGCGTGGTGAGAACGGGTGTGGGAGAGTGGACACTGACTTGTTGGGTCGACTTGGACGGGACGCTATCAAGTGTGCTCGGACATGGGACCAGGTGCGTGATGTGACAGGAAGTGTGTTGTGGGTGTTCAGACAGTGGTGTAGCCAGGATTGTGTCCTTTGTCCAGGGGGGCGAACACCTGAGAAGGGCCTACTACATATACATATAGGCCCACACTTTTCCAATGCTCTTCGGATTTCGTGCACGTCGTTCTCAAGGGGCCCGTATATACACACACACACACATATATATATATATATATATATATATATATATATATATATATATATATATATATATACATACATACATACGTATGACCAATTCCACGACAAATCGACAAGTGAACAGGCCAAAATATCACCAAATATTACATATTTTGATAACAATAAGTGTGTTTGATATTTGATGTCCCAGATCCAGCTTCGCCATTAAAAAAAGAAAGATTAGGTCAACTGTCAAGGAGTTATAGCCTAGGGAATTTTGAGCTGGCACCTAATAAGGGTGTCTTTTGGGGTATTTAACTCAATGAAAAGCAATCAAAATTGTGCAAAAGCATACGTCGGTGAACTCAATAATCAACTGCATCTTTTGGCTATTTCTGAATTTTAGTTTACGGACTATTTGACATAATGGCATCGTAACCTAATGTCACGTAACCTACTTAAGCTTTCGGAACAGTCACAATGCGATTTGAAAAAGTGCAGAAATAAAGTTCGATCTTTCGAAGGGAAAAAAATAGGGGTTTGCCCCTGAAACTATACATTTCCATTCTAGATTAGGCATGTCTGGTTGTTTTTGCGCTAGTTTATTGTGGCATGTTTAAAGATGTGTTTAGAACGGTATATTACTGAAATACAAGCCTTTTGACGTTCGAGGCACGTGGTGGGATGAGTATACTAGTCATCTGATCTTGAGTGTTGTATTGCACAAATGATCTAATTCGTTATGAGGTCAAAGGTTAAACAGAAATGGCAGAAATGTCTCCATAATGTGCTAGTAGATCAATTATGAGTTATACCTTACGATGAATTACAAAGATAATGAAGAATCCACAACATTGTAATCACATTCTGATAGCCGAGAAACCATTCGCACAACCATTTATTGTATCGCGAAACTAAAAATCTGCGAATGTAACGAAATGTCAGGAAGGGCACAAACAAAGGGTGGCGCCGTGTTTGGGTGCCCAGTGCGTGCTCACTGCTCACTCTCGCTGACTGTGCTGCCTGTGAAGATCGGAAGCTATTGTATGAGTCGGACCAGATCAGCCGGATGTATCTCGGCAAGACCGACTGTGTCACGGTGCGACAGGCTGATTGAACCAAAAGTGGAGTCCAGAAAATGTTTGTTTTGGGAAACTTGTGTGAGCTACATGATCTATACAAACAGAACCCTGAAAACCCTCGCACCGGCTTCTTAACCTTTGCTGCCCTTCGTCTGAAGCATTGCGTCTTGGCAGGCAGCAGTGGGACGCACTCGGTTTGCATGTGCACTTATCATCAAAACCCAAAACTGCTTATATCCG
>JAOTOM010005020.1:40000-97500 GCA_034440615.1 Ashinkailepas kermadecensis | reverse complement strand
TAGATACTTTTAGCTATGGTTGATTTCGAGTTTACATGGCCTAAATAGTATTAAACTTGCTTTGCACGACCGAAGTTGGAGCGAAAATTATGAATGAAAATGAACATCCAAGTCATCCTAGGTCATTATCATATAACACATTTTAGATTTAATTTAGGTTCATACATGCGAAAGTATATTGAGCTGAAGCTTACTGCATAATTACAATTTGGCAGTGCATACCACACGTATATCTTGGATTTGTGCTTGAGGTCAGGTCAGTGTTCTAAGATCACGGACAATTTTGGCCCATGATGGAACAATATGACTAGTTTTGTCATACGCGCGGTGTAATTAGCTATCAATTAGCATGCGTTTTAACACTGTGCCATGAACAGAAATGTATCCAGTAAAATGATGTCGAAGATTATGTTTTGTCGGAAAAACAGCCGTTTTAAGTCTCAACAATATTTACAAATATACCGTGTGGCCATTTTCGACCCCAATTCGTCGAGGGCTTCATGGTGATACATGATTTTCGTTCATGCTTAGCTTAGCTTGGAAATTACAGGGTGATCTTTAACAACAACAGCCTACACTGAGAAAAAGGTGAGAACCTTATTCGTTCTCAGAGAACATCTAGCGTTCTCATTTTCCCTATTCAAATCAGACCACTCAAAATGAGAACTCTGTTCGGGTGAATCAGAGAACACCCGTTCTCACACCGAAAAACGTTCTCATGTGAGAACCCTTTTTAGGCTAACATTGAGAGCGATAAACCTTCTCACTTGAAACTAAAAATCGAGATCGCACGATGCCGATTTGAACCCTCAAAATAGAGCACGTATATTTAAAATGTACTCTTGCGAGAATGGGTTATGGTCTCGGATCGCAACCTCCCTTCTCAGCTGAGAATGAAATAAAGTCTCAATTTGTATCGAAACGGTTTTTCTGAGAACGACCTTTCTTCTCACAAAATCCATTCCAAAAAATTCACGCCAGCTCTTTAAATCCGACGCGAATTTCATCAGTCATCGCCTCTGCTCCCAATAATTAACCCTCCAAACAGAAAACTGCTCCGGGGAAAAACACTTTTATTCAGAACAGACTTCCAGTCCAGCCACATCCAACAGCGCAACTGCCACGGCTGACGTTCAACAGGATTGTCAACAAACAAAGACAAGAATGCCGTCGACTCAGAGATTGGCACAAGCACAAACGAGTGAATGCAATATGAGAAAGCCACAGCACGCATTACAAAAACATAACTTGAGACATAACCAAAGTGTTTGAAGGCATAAAATGGTTGGAAACTCAACCTATCATAATTAGAATATTGTTTATTATCTTATTCAATTCACTCAAACCTTAAATTTAGTCCACGGATCAATAAATATGGTGGCCAAAGGCTGCCATTTTATTGATCCCTGGGCCACCATATTTATTGATCCCTGGGCTAAATCTAAGGTTTAGGTGAATGAAATAAGAAAATAAAATAATACAATAATTATGTTAGTGGCAAGTGGCGGACAAAAACGCAATGGCCGCCAGCACGCAGTCTCTCTCTTAGTTACCGTGCACGCAGCCTGAAAATGATCGGTGGCGCGCATGCGCAGACTCGTTTCGCCGCGATCGGGATCAACGACCTTCCGCTGAAACCAGTCAGAAGAATCATCGGACACCAACAAAGATTCTCGAAATATCCTTTGAAAACTGAGACTTTCTACATGACTCAAGAGCGTATGACGATGAAGTGCTCTATCATGAAACTGCACTTGAGTCTCAAACTTGCGTTCCTTCTCCATTGATCATAAACTCTGGTTTCTTGCGAGGACTTTTCGCATATATTCTCAAACTGTTTTTTCAGTGTACACTTTTCGCATATATTCTCAAACTGTTTTTTTCAGTGTACACTGAAAAAAACAGTTTGAGAATATATGCGAAAAGTCCTCGCAAGAAACCAGAGTTTATGATCAATGGAGAAGGAACGCTAGTTTGAGACTCAAGTGCAGTTTCATGATAGAGCACTTCATCGTCATACTCTCTTGAGTCATGTAGAAAGTCTCAGTTTTCAAAGGATATTTCGAGAATTTTTGTTGGTGTCAGATGATTCTTCTGACTGGTTTCAGCGGAAGGTCGTTTATCCCGATCGCGGCGAAACGAGTCTGCGCATGCGCGCCACCGATCATTTTCAGGCTGCGTGCACGGTAACTAGAGAGAGACTGCGTGCTGGCGGCCATTGCGTTTTTGTCCACCGCTTGCTTTGCGACTGTTGGGCACTGCAGTGTATGGAATGGAGCGACCTCTGAATGGTAAGCCATCGCATTGTATTGGATATGTATATTGGAAGTGCCTATAGCCAGGTCAAGTATCTCCCTGGGTATATCTATACCCTGGCCGTGATAGTTTGTTTTGCAATACTAGAAAGCTGATTGGTACAAAAACATACAATTTAACCTAACCGAGGTTATTCGACCCTGGAAAATTCGTGGTACATAACCTAACATAATTAGTGTATTATTGTATTTTCTTATTTCATTCACCTAGACCTTAGATTTAGCCCAGGGATCAATAAATATGGTGGCCCAGGGATCAATAAAATGGCAGCCTTTGGCCACGATATTTATTGATCCGTGGACTAAATTTAAGGTTTGAGTGAATGGAATAAGATAATAAACGTTATTCTAATTATGATAGGTTGGGTTTCCAACCATTTTATGCCTTCAAACACTTTGGTTATGTCTCAAGTTATGTTTTTGTAATGCGTGCTGTAGCTTTCTCATATTGCAAAAAAAATTATTGCGGTCTCATATTGCGGTCATGACGTAGGCGCAAGGGTTACGTGTTGTGGTAGATGCAGTTGTGGTGCATGCGGTGTGCCAAGAATCACTCGTTTGTGCTTGTGCCTATCTCTCAGTCGACGGCGTTCTTGTCTTTGTTTGTTGACAATCCTGTAGAACGTCAGCCGTGGCAGTTGCGCTGTTGGATGTGGCTGGACTGGAAGTCTGTTCTGAATAAAAGTATTTTTCCCCGGAGCAATTTTCTGTTTGGAGGGTTAATTATTGGAAGCAGAGGCGATGACTGATGAAATTCGTGTCGGATTTAAAGAGCTGGCGTGAATTTTTTGGAATGGATTTTGTGAGAAGAAAGGTCGTTCTCAGAAAAGCCGTTTCGATACAAATTGAGACTTTATTTCATTCTCAGCTGAGAAGGGAGGTTGCGATCCGAGACCATAACCCATTCTCGCAAGAGTACATTTTAAATATACGTGCTCTATTTTGAGGGTTCAAATCGGCATCGTGCGATCTCGATTTTTAGTTTCAAGTGAGAAGGTTTATTGCTCTCAATGTTAGCCTAAAAAGGGTTCTCACATGAGAACGTTTTTCGGTGTGAGAACGGGTGTTCTCTGATTCACCCGAACAGAGTTCTCATTTTGAGTGGTCTGATTTGAATAGGGAAAATGAGAACGATAGATGTTCTCTGAGAACGAATAAGGTTCTCACCTTTTTCTCAGTGTACCCACCCCACCCGAGACGGGGTGTTGGGAGCTGCCCCGAGAGACCTGAAGGTTAAATGTTAATACGCCGGCCAAGTTCATGCCTACTTCATATAAGCGAAGTGCTATGAGCATGCTCGACCATGAACATCAATGGACACATATTTGACCACCCGTACTAGTGCAGACTCTCTTGTCTGGTGTTTAAGTGGGTGAGCACAGATGACCACCACTTACTGCGCGCCAAACTGTGTGCTTACCTATTGGATGTTTTCGGCATAGTTACCCAACCAGATTACCACACTTCGCTAGAGTTATCATTCTTCTATTACCATGAGAAAAAACCGGGTACTTCTTTTCCTACTCCCTGCTGTACCACCAATAATACTCTGGAAAAGAGCGTTCTAGAACCACCTCTACAAACCCTCTCTTTAATGGTAGGAGCATCGATATCTATGACCAGGGGTGTAGGATCGCAAGATCATTTTTTTTTTTGGGGGGTGGGGCTGAACCCTGGGTCGGTCAACCTAGGGTACCCACAGATAACAATTTCTCCCCAGATTTGGGCCACATTATGTTACCATCTTGAAAAAAAATAACATTAAGTTCATAAAACTTATTTTCTTTTTTCTAGTTTTCCATGAACTTAGCCTATCCGGGAACAAAATAATCAGGAAATTGCTAATCGAAAAACTACTACGGAATATGGAGAATTCACTGAGAGTCGAAATGATTTCTTCCCCCTTTGCTTCGCATTGTGCCTAATTCCAGTATTGTTTTATGATATATATATATATATATATATATATATATATATATATATATATATATATATATATATATATATATATATATATATATATATATATATATATGCACACAAATGTGCCGATTACCGGGGCAATGGACGAAGTGAAACTAGACCTGGCTAATAATGACGCTTTGCCATTGCCGAGAAGAGATTTCGTCAAACTTGTTGAACATTGTGTTAGATTCAGGCGTTTGAGATCGAGGGTGCAGAATTTAGGCAGGTAGAGGGTTTGGCAATGGACTCTCCGCTGAGCGCTGTATTAGCCAACCTGTTTATGGAGATGCTATGGGTTGACTACTTCTGCCCCATGGTTGGTAGCGAATGCTTCTGGGTCCGGTATGTCGATGACTGTTTCGTAATGTTACTTCAGCATGTTGACTTAGATGCACTCGTAAACACATTCAACAACATCAATCCACACAGACAGTTCACCACTTGTGCGGAACGGAACGGAAAGCTCCCATTTTTGGACATACTGATAGATAGGACTGACGAGGAACTTCTTTTTAGTGTCTACAGTAAGCCAACGAACAGGAACGATATCCTACACTTCTATTCAGGGCATTCCATGAGGTCAAAGAGAGGGGTGGCCATAGGCTTCTTCCTGCGGGCCCACAGGATTTGCTCCCCCGATCGCCTCAATGGGGAGATCAATTACCTGATAGATACGGTTTGAAAGCTAAAATATTATCGTGATATATTCGTAGGACTGGAGGAAAGGGCTCTAGATATCCATGGGAGGTGCAACAGGACGCGCGAATTTGGGAATAATGAGTTTATAGTGGTGCCTCCTGCAACGCAAACATGTGTATGTTTGCGTGTGAATGTGCGTGTGTGTGTGTGCGTGTGTAGGTGTGGGTCAAACTCTCTAGCCCTGGTCAGATGTCCGCTGCACCTCCACAACATCGTTCCGCACCAGGTACGCTACATCCACACACACACACATGCACACACACACACACACATACACATACACATACACACACACACACACACACACACACACACACACACACACACAATATATATATATATATATATATATATATATATATATATATATATATATGCTTAACGCGCCATGCCATGCACACAGGGCGATGCGAATGATAACGGATCTGGCATTGTCGAGTGCCATCCACGGTTTGGTGTATCCTGTTGTGTTGCCTTTCGCCATTGACGCAGTATTTCGCATTATATCGTTCGCCAGCCCAGCGAGAGGTTGCGATACGTGGCACGTTTTTAACGCTGAATAACGCTGCATGATTGTGTGTTTAAAGTTTTTTATTTGTATTGTGTCACTCTGAAGAAGGCCTGTGGCCGAAACGTTGGTGATTTGTTTGTTTACGAAAATATAGTTTTTTTTTTCTCACTGTGCCACTTATGCACATATATTTATATATATATATATATATATATATATATATATATATATATATATATATATATATATCATTAACACCATTGAGACAGACCGCTGGCCGCTGCAACGTGAACTTGAGGACAAACTAATAGTCAATCTACACAACAACCAGGTGGTGCATCGCACATAACGATTATAGTAAAATAAGCACACCTCCGTCGTTCGAGAGCAGGGGTGCCGGTTTAGCGCCTGTCAGCGTAGTGCTTCTTTGCATGCAGAGCACACACCCGTTTTTATATAATCGCATCATTAATTTCTGGGCACGTCATCCGGTCTCCCAATTGCGAGAGCCCACAGTGACGAATTGAGTGGGTGTCTGCGTGCAGCATGAATATTAATAGCCAGTCATAAACGTTTGTGGTAATCAAGCCACGCATTGAACTTTTGGCAACGTTTTCGGTCGAAATAAGCTCTGAATTCCTTTACTTATGTGCTCATCTTCATCGAGGGTCGAAACTAATTAAACAATGGCATACAACAATGGAGAAGCCAAAGAAAGCAGGCAACAGCACCCATTTTCATTATGTCAAGTGGATATTCAACAACCTAGTGAAGTTCACTTCGACCGCATCCTCGGGCCGAGCGCGCAACTCACCTAGTGCCAGGCAACTACAAAGCTTCTGGGAAGTTACGGTCCACCACTGCCATCCGACGGTTCAGCACTGCCGACGGATGGTTCAGCACTGCCGACGGATGGTTCAACACTGCCGGCGAATGGTTCAACACTGCCGACGAATGGTTCAACACTGCCGGCGAATGGTTCAGCACTGCCGGCGAATAATTCAGCACTGCCGACACATGGTTCAGTGCTATCGATGGATGGTTAAGTGCTGCCGGGCGGATGGTTCAGTGCTGCCGGTAGATGGTCCAGCGCTGCGGGCGAACGGTCTACCGCTGCTGGTGGACGGTCCAGCGCTGTCGGCGGACGGTCCAGCACTGCCGGCTGGCGGTCCACCGCTGGCAACGGACGGTCCAGTGATGCCGGTCCACCGCTGGCAGCAGACGGTCCGCCGGCAGCACATTCTTAGTAGATTAATGCATACGTACGACACATAAGTAATTTAAAACAATATTGCATTCATCACCGGGGTAAGTTGGTTCATACCATTTCACCAGTTCATACCCCAATCCACTTTTAACCAATTAACCCCGAGCCATCGCGTTATGGCTAAAACGACCAAGAAGCTTGTCTACGGTTGTCAGCATGTTGTATGAAGACGGAAACATCGAACATTGTGATCAGAATATAGCCGTATTTGAAGTGCTAACATGCACTGGATTATCGGAAAATGTGCGCCAAACATCAAAATAGATATTGACACTTAGGAAGCGTTTATGCGAACAAAATTACGAACTTACGGATGACACCAGCCACCGAGCAGAAGACGGAAGTACTTTCTGCCCATGCGTACTAGAGATTTGACTGACATCTAGTTGGAAATACTGTTAGTCTGATATTGTTGCCATAGCAAAATGAATTACCAAGTTAACAGGAAAAAAATCTGAACTTGGACAGCAGTTTCCAACCACAAAATGAAATGCTACGTTGCTAAAATCGATCGGAGCTTCTAACTTAGTCGCATAGCGTTCAACAAGCTTTAAAGTGTGGCTATAGTGAGTGGGAATTTGACCACTGTAGAACGTGTTAAAGCGATGCGTTCAAATATCCGCACAAATAATTTGTCATACATGGGTAACTCTCCCCTGGAGAGTTCGGAACGGTGATTCTGCCTCGCGATCACGTACCGAAAGTAACATTGTTACTACGCACATCATTGCTATTTTGCATGGCGAATATTTCGTACTATTCTTTCTAGCGCATCGGCTGCCGAATAGCTATCCCGTTGTATTCGCATTATGTGACGTATGTTCTTAAGGTCAGTCAAATATTGTCTTGTGATCTAAGAACTATAGCGTTATGCTCATTTTGTATGGTATACTCCCTTAAAGATAGTCCATTTTTGTTTCAGTGAATTACTAATTACATCTTAATATAGCTCGCACAAAGTTGAATTGAAAAAAAATACTGTCCGAACATAAGGTGAGGATACGCGTGCCTCTGCATGTTAGGAAAACATAAATATCATCTCCTTGGCAGAAACACCGGAAGCTTAGCTACATGGAAACCGACAGACAACACCTTGCAGCTAGCTTACTACAAGTCAGCAAAAAAGCTGATCGGTTAATTAACCCAGGGGTGGTGTTTTTTAAACGTAGGTGGCGTTACTTTCCCTCAGCAAAATCCCTCCCCACCCCAACCAAGAAATAATAATCAGATTTATGTCACATTTCTGTTGGTTTTTGCTTTTTCATTTAAATCTGTTCGATACATTTTACACCGCCAAATATATTTAGGTTCGGAGAGGTCATGCCACCGAAATCCACGAGGTATCTGGAATGGGATTCTTCAAGAAAAATTACGCGCGCCGTCTCGGGGGGGGGGGGTGATAACCGCCCCTCCCCACCCTAAGGTTTTCCGCGGACGAAATTTGGCGTACCTTTTCCCACATCAACTTGGCATGTTGTATCAAAATGTTGGGGTCAGGTCATTTAAGGTCAACGAGTTAGTCAAGGTCAAGTGAGGTCACCTCCAGAAATGTTCAACCAGCATTTAACGGATGGAGATATTTTAATGAAACTTTCAGCGTTTGCTTATCTTTAGAGACGAAACAAAGCGCACCAGATGATTTTTTTTCCCGTTTTTGATTACTTATTAGTTTTGCATATTTGCACATAAGAGCTCAAATCGAGGATTCTGGCTAAAGTAAGCATTGTTAGGGCAAGTTGACTTCGTACAACGTTTTTCGGTCTACTCTACCCATTGAAAGAAAGAAAAATTGAAGACAATTGAAAACTGAAAATTGTGAAATTTTCTTTAAAAAATTGATTTTTGGGTCAGTAAAAATTGTAGGGCCATGGTCGATTTCGCATTCCTTTTCTGATTCCAAATAATTGATGTTTTTGTCAAATATCCGTCAAAATGAACTCCCCAGAGCCAAAAACATGATGTAAGTCGTGAAAACTTAGGCCCCCTAGTGACGTCACTTTTTGGGGATAACATTTTGGGGGTGGCGTCTGACCCTACTCGTCGGGCGCTTTCCGATGACACCTCTTTCGTTTTCGTGCGACGCTTAGTTTGGAGATTAGAGGGGTTTGTATCACCCCCCCCCACCCCCCGAGACGGGTGAGGATTTGATCGGAAAGACGGGGAGGGTTAAGGAAGTCTACCATTCTGATGAATTGTTTTCTATGAAAAGAAGCGGAACACGCGTCGTCGAGCAGCCACTTCACAAGCGCCAGGGACTACTTGGTCAGATTGCCGGCCGGGAGCCATGGCATTTGCAGGCAAATAATGTCTTCTGTGTAAATTAACTTCTCCCTACCAGACCAACCTCGGGGCGCAGTTTTTTTTCTAGAATTGTTCTGGATCGTCGCTCCATAATTTTTGGGTGGATGCTCCAGTGAATTCTTCGAAGCTCGGGCCGCTTTTGCGAGACCCAGCGTATTTTTTAGAATATCAGCTCGATTTGTGAGGTTCCCGGTTGAACACGAATTATTGAAAACTGGTCGAAGCACCCTAAAGCACCCTGAAGCACCCTAAAGCCCTAAGAACTAACCAACTGAGGTTCCTGGTGCGTTTTTGGGCTCACGACACGGATTTGTCGGTATAAGAGGTATTTTTGGAGGCCCGCACATTTTTAGGCCCATGATAATTTTTGGAGTCTACGGTGCGATTTTGAGTGGATAAGGACGATTTTCCGCACCCGGATTCATGTCACGGGTTTCCTGTATGTTTTTTTGGGCCCTCGCTTGATTTTTTCGTATTTGGGTTTAGGGGTCCCCGGACCGATTTTTCGGGGGCTCGGCGCGCTTTGTGGAGCCCTGGCGCGGTTTGTGGACTCCGAAATCAATGGGCTAACTCGACTTCAGACGATCTTTATCAGCATTGGGTTAAACTGAGGAGAATTTTAATGTTGAAACTTAACGGGCCGTCAATTTTTAGTACTAAGTAAATAAATAGTTCTTCTAGACTGAATAAATATAAAATATGGATTATTCATGCTTGTACCGTGCATGGTGTAGTAAATAATCAAACAAGGTCGAATCCTTTCGTAGTCATGCTACTTCCGAATACCTTTCGCAATGGGCATGATTTGAAACACAAACAAAAAATCGAACACAGTTCCGACATGCCAAGTGCACTGTTCGTCGGAGTCTGATAATAGAGTTCGTAATTTGTTTTGTTAAATCATAAAATAATCACAAAATACAGCATAGCCATCACGTTATCAGCAATCAATTCATGAAGACTCTGCTTAGAAAGCTGGTGCTGGCCGCCCACAGGCCATCTACCGAAGCCCAGTGACTTCTCGCAATATTATGAATAGGTCGTGCTCATCGCGCAGCTCGGCGAAGCGTTCTCGGAAGCACATCGCAGCGCTACATTTGCTCAGCCGGCAAGCTGGCCTGCTTGTGCGGCGCCGTCGGAAACACTGAGTGCCAGGTGTCACTGGCGACAGTAACACTGAGTGATAGGTGTCACTGACGACAACAACACTGAGTGACAGGTGTCACTGGCGACAGCAACACTGAGTGCCAGGTGTCACTGGCGACAGCAACACTGAGTGCCAGGTGTCACTGGCGACAGCAACACTGAGTGCCAGGTGTCACTGGCGACAGCAACACTGAGTGACAGGTGCCACTGGCGACAACATTCAGCAACTGCTGTCGACAGCGACGGGTTTCCGGCCGCTGAGCCCATGTGATTGTGTCGGAGTCGCCCCATGTCGGAGCGCCTGCTACCCGTCGTTTATGTCAAAGGAACCGAAACGCCGCACTGCGCCCCCAAGCGGAAGACAATCTCAGTTTTCTTGGAAGACACTGAATAGGGTGTGCGCTCAGTTTCCGCCGCCCGCCGGCTTCCATCCCACCCGCCGGCTTCCAGCCCACCCCGCCGGCTTCCATCCCACCCCGCCGGCTTCCATCCCACCCCGCCGGCTTCCATCCCACCCCGCCGGCTTCCATCCCACCCCGCCGGCTTCCATCCCACCCCGCCGGCTTCCATCCCACCCCGCCGGCTTCCAACCCACCCGCCGGCTTCCATCCCACCCGCCGGCTTCCATCCCACCCCGCCGGCTTCCATCCCACCCCGCCAGCTTCCATCCCACCCCGCCGGCTTCTATCCCACCCCGCCGGCTTCCATCCCACCCCGCCGGCTTCCATCCCACCCCGCCGGCTTCCATCCCACCCCGCCGGCTTCCATCCCACCCCGCAGGCTTCCAGCCCACCACTGGCTTCCAGCCCACCCCGCCGGCTTCCAGCCCACCCCGCCGGCTTCCATCCCACCCCGCTAGCCAATGCACGCCCGTACAATGTACAGCATGTCGCCAGCCGGTCAAGTTGCGCCGGGACGCAGCCCAACAGCTTGGGTGACATTGCCTACACTGTGGTGGCCATGGCACGCCGGCAAACGGATTTGTCCAGCCGAAACCGTCGGCGACGTTCTCATTAAAACGCTCGCCGACACCAACGCAATCGCCTCCACCGGCGTCTCCCAGGGCATCGGGGGTCAGTTAATCTGACCTGGTGGACTGTCGTCGGCCGTGGTCAATGGTCGCGTGGCGAGCGTGACAAAAATCCCAGCGATGGAGAAAAGTGACATTATGGACGCTAAGAGAAAGGTCGACGTTGGCTCCGCATGTAATGAAAGCGTGCAGGGGCGGCAGCGTCGTCGATAACGCGCAATTGAAGGATAGATCTCACTCCCCCGTCCCTCCTGAAAACTCAGCTAGCAGGCTGAGAAGATGAAACTGTTATGGCCGGTAGGTGATCAGGGAGAAAACCGCGTTGGGACGGAAAAAATCACATGTATAAGCGATTTTCGGTCCATGCGCTCAATTAACCTCGGTTGGCAATTTTGGGGAACGTTGACTTGACTTGATCAGACTTAGCCGATAATAATACCAAGTATGATGCAGTGTGTGCCACATTCCAAATACCATTAGCTGTTGGTGTGATGACGACCTCGCTGCAAAACAACACAACGTAAGCCTCGATATTGTTGAAATTTTATGACCTCGACATTTGACTTTGTGAGGCTAAATCCGACCAGTCCACATATTTGTCATGCCAGATAAAATTACAGGGAAGAACACAACTCTATAAATTGCTCTGACTGGCATCACGCGCTATATTTTCCAAGTATTCCAAGGTTAATTTAGTAGCTGCATCGAAACGAAACGAAACGAACGAAAGCTTCGAAAGCCTTCGATTGTCTTCTCTTCACTCCATATGACCTAAAATAGCCTTACCTAATTTTTGCGTTCGTTGACATCCTCCTAGGAAGTTTCTTCGAGTCCCACTTACCCTGGACCTATGGGGTGAATTTCTGTCTTCCCCATTTCAAATCCACTTTCAAATCCACTTATAAAACGTTCCCGGACAAAAAGTTACAATACAAAAAGTTGAATGGAAAAAATCAAAATTGTCAAACTTCGAATGGGCAGAAGTCGAAGCGCCAAAGTCGAAAATAGAAAAACAAATATATATATACATACATATATATATATATATATATATATATATATATATATATATATATATATATATATATATATATATATATCAACACAATATATAATATATAATAAAATATATATATGATATATATTATATTACATATATATATATATATATATATATATATATATATATATATATATATATATATATATATATATATATATATATATATAAAATAATATAATATATATAAATATAATATATATATATATATATATATATATATATATATATATGTCGTCCTATATGTCCAGGTCATTTTGCGCCGGATAAGGTTAATACGATAATTTGAAGTTGGGGCTGGGGAGCGTCCTCAACTTCAAAAGTGCAGCGACAGCCGTTCCAAGATGTCTGTATATACAGGATGTCCATAAAGTCTCTTTACAATTTAAAAAAAAATGTATTACAAAGGTAATTGATGGTATGTTTTTTTCAGATTTGTTCGATGAACTCAGTGGTTATCAAAGTGTTTAATTACATCGCATTTGTGTTTTTCAGGTACCCTGTTAATGGAAGAGGTTATGTTAAATGAAACCATAAAAATGGCCATTCCAGAATATGGCTTCCAAAACGGTGGATTGGATGCGAGGGCCCGATTCCCTGGCCACCTCATTCCCCAGAATTAACTCCCCTGGACTTCCTTATATGGGGTAATGCTACAGATATCGTGTATCGGACAAATATATGGGATTTCAACGACCTGAAGCAGAGGATCCCTGACACCATTGCCACCATTGATGAGGCTATGCTACAGCAAACATGGCAGGAAATAAATTACCAACTTGGTGCGCTTTGTGCATCTAATTGTGCCCATTTACAAGTGTATTGAATGAGGAAAAAATACTCCAATATCTACTTCTCATTTTGTAACACTTTCCACAGATTTAAAGTGAGAAGGTCACTGGGATAGGAAATAAGGCCCATGTTTTGTAAGAGGAGGACTCTAGGAGAGAAGAGTTGGGACCAGGACGCAAGATCTCCCTGCTTAGAGGATAACGAGGCTCCAAACACAGATGAGAAGGCCTCCAAGACGTGAGAGGAGGCTACCACTTTGAAAAAGAAGTCCCCTAGGAGAGGATAGAAGGCTCCAGAATCAAGGGAGTGCCAAATATTTGCAAGTCCGCCCCCGGTGTTGAAAGGGAGACCCAATACGGATAAGGAGGCCCCAGAAAATGAGACGCGACCCCAAGACTGAAGACAAAGCCAGTGGATATGAGATGAGGTTTCGGAGACGCAAGAGGAGGTCCCAAGATGTGTAAAAATGTCCCTAGGAAACGAGAAGGCCACTGAAATCAGAAAGGATGCTCCTAACTTGGACGAGGAGGTCCCTGAGGGCGAAGAGGAGCCAACCAGGACATACGAGGCCACCCTAAGATGGGTAGGAGGATCAAAACACACAGGAGGAGGCCCCCAAGACGTGAGAGGAGGCCCCTAATTTTGAAAACAAGGCATCTAGAAGAGAAAAGGAAGCCCCTACAGAACTCGAGAGGAGTCCTTCAAGACGAATTAGGGGGTCCCCAGGATCGAATGGGGCTCCGAAGACCGGAAAGAAGCCCCAGGAGATGAGAGGATTCGCTATCGATCCGGCAGCCTGCTGTGAAAGGAAGGAAGCCATATTATCTGCATATATATATATAAAAAAATATATATATATATAATATATATATATATATAGCAGATAATATGGCTCCCTTCCTTTCACAGCAGGCTGCCGGATCGATAGTGTATTCTCTCATCTCCGTCAACTGTCCTTGACCTTGAAGATATTGACCTAAAGTCAGGAAATGTACATACAGTATAGTGCACTACCGTACCCATCCACCCTGAGAATTTCGTTACTCCAGCTTTAATAGGAGTTGAGATCTTAGGGGGTGGTATCCGCCCCCCCCCCCCTCCTCCTCCAGTGCGCGTGTTAAAGCGCAATAATACCACATTGTGCTGATTTACGGCATACCTTAAGTGTAGTCAGTGTAGTCAGTCAGTGTAGTTTGACTTGTGCTTTGTAATCCTGGATGTAGAGATATATATTATGTTAAATATTGAAATATGTTCATGTTTCATGTCAGGAATCTCAGTTCACACTTTAGAGTAAAACTTAACCCTTTTAGCAATTCATCACGGCGCAGTTCATTGTCATACACAAACATTCAACTTTTAAATGAGACAAATTAGAGGATATTTTCACGAAGAGGATAATGCTCTGGAGGTCACAAATCTAGAATTGTTTCCAAATCTGCCTGCCAGGCTTCCCATTTTCCTCCCGCTTCCAAACTACCAGTAACTATCTGTCTGGGTGGATCATCATGCACCCGATCTTGCTGCCTTTTGTAATATATGAGCTCGTAATTAGAATTATAGTGTGGTTATGCGCAGCCTACATGCTTTCTTGAAGGTGCGGACAAGTTAGGTGAAGGTGCGGACAAGGTAGGTGAAGGAAATCGAAACACAATGATTCGCTTAATCTTGGAAATATTCAACCTGCACAGAACACATCTTCGAATCCCAATATCCATCGCCTTCAATTCGCTTCTACAAATAGGTAGGTAGGTGCAATGCGACCCTCTAATGCTTGCCGCAATTTTAGGGGTGGGTGCTATAAATGTGTGCATTCAAAAGAATTACTTGCAGAACAAAAGCAAACGGCAAAAATGTGTTTCCGTGAAGTGAAACTACTAACTGTACAGTAGCGCCACCTGGTGTCGGGGGACACGGTTCAAAGATAGGCACCACAGGGGACAGCAATCTTTGCTTCCGGCATTAGCTTCCGCAGAAATTTCCTTCTTACTGGCGGGGGAAACTGTTGTCGGACGCGCTAAAAATTACGATAATACTAAACTGATATAATGTGATTGGGAGACAATGTTGCACGTCTTGACTGCGCGTCTTGACCCATTCTTTAACACAAAAATGAACTATGGTGTTTCTACTGGGCGGTCGATTCAGCAATATGTCACCTGAAACTTCTCAGAAATGCGAAACCTGTCGACCACGTACGTTGTCAAGTTGCCAACTGTTTTCACCTCTGTGAGGAGCGTGCGATCTAGTGCGGCGGATCGAAATGTGGTGTGTGGTGGGACGGAGTTGCTTGATGACTCCCAATAAATGCCCGGTCGTGAGTTCGCCTCTGACCCGATCCATGCTGACAGACGGAATGGGATTTATCAGACTTGATTTCTGGTGCAGGAGTCAACATTTTGGCAACCCCACTTAAACATGTGGTTTGTAGCACGTAACATGAGTGCCAACGCCAACGCTATGTTGCTGGGGACTGACAGTGGGCGCTAATTAAGTGCAGCCGGTAGGGGCGCAATATTTTGTTTAGGGCACAGCTGTATCGGAGGGCATTCTTGATGTGCACAGTTCCTTGCTGAGGCTTTTAGATGAACACCTGTTTGTATTATAATTTTAACAGACAGATCGTTGAGGAGGGAAGGGGTGGCATTCAAGGCCACTGGAAGGACAGTTGACGGAGATGATATCAGTGAGCACACGGCAAATGAATCATCCGCAAACATCATAAAATCCCGCTATCGTAACTATATGAGCTCGGCTCCTAAGTTCGACGGGCGTGTACTACACGATCAGAGGTAAAAAAGTCATCGTTCTGCCGTTTACTCCGGTGGCACAATTGCTAACTGAAAGAGGGCCAGAGGAGACACAAAAGCCAGTGCTGTCACTGTTAATATACCTACCTATGCACCTACTCTCATTCTCTCGCCCCACTCAGAAAGCACTTATAAAAGTGATAAAAATGAGCAAAACAAGTAAAAAAACAAAAAACTTGTGCACCTTGTCCTTTTTGTCGCCTGAATGTTGGCGGAAATTAGGACAAGGATCTTGGCGAACGTTACGCTTACCGTCCAAACCGACGCGCCATTGCGTTAGCATGCGGCGTCTCCCGGACCGCCGGTGTCTCACCGGTGACAAAATGAGACACTCAGGAATGTTGTCGAATTTTGGTCGTGAGCTTGGCAAATGTGCTGCTGGCCCAAATTTGGTAGCGCCGGCGGAGATGGAAGCTCTCTTCTGAGCCAATGAGAATCGAGCGCATTGGGTGCTTGAGTTTTGCTTCGAAGGACGCGTTCTGTTTGGTCTCGTCTGTCTCGTCACGGTAACAGTGCCTATCAAGTTCCTGTAACAGATACCTACCTAGGTGGTAGTAGGTGATTAAACTATCCGTTCAGGAGCCGATTTTTGCAGAGATATAATCCTGAGAGAAGACTAGGCATGCCAAATATGCCTGGATCTACTGGCGTGGGCTCAGATCCAGATGAGCCTTGACAAGAAAGCATGAGGATAAAAAAGCCAGCAAAGAGAGCAAGGCCTTCAACTTCAAACTGGCTCTCAAGGCAGATTGTGCAGTGTGGTGAAAAATCCAAGGATGGTGGTGTGTGTAAATTCAGTGGTGAAAGAAGAAACCTGAAGCGGCACTGTGTATCAAAGCATCCATGTGCTAAAGAGCCATATCAAATCCGCAATGATTCATTCGGTGTTGGAGGAAGGTGGAGGCAGGCATGGAAAATTGGAGGTGAGTCTGGTAAATAAGGTTAAAGGATTTGTACCTTCAGTTCAGTTATACAAATGTGCTAGTACTGGATTTACCAGGCCAAATTCTGGTAGGAAATTGCCCTGAGCTCTCACCAAGTTGGTAGGTAGAGCCATTGTATTTATCGGCTTGTATTACCTTTACACAAAAAAATGGTTTCTTCATTAAGAAAACCTTCTTTTCTGCATTGATTTATTTTGCAATGATGAAACAATTTCTCGAACAAACCTAAAGACAATAATTAGATGATGTTGGAAGGAATATCTAAAAAATTATCATATCAAGATCTTCAGATCAAGGCTTCAGAAGCCCCCCTGAAGTGTGTTTTGTGTGCCATTGCCAAATTCTGAGAGCTATTGAGCTGGAACTTTCTAAATTTCCCTAAATATTCATTGTACACATTTTGAGACCCTTTTGCAAATTTTGGTTGTACCGAAGAAGTGTCCAGGCAGTCATTTTGGGGGACATGTTCGTGCATTTCTCCCTTATTCATCCCCCTGAAATTCCTATGATTTTTGGGTATGAACAACAGCTTAATGTATGTGAAAGGTCATTCTGCATCGAATGACGTTTTCCCCATAAAATTTTTAATAAAAAAAAAAAAAAAAAATTATACTTGGCATACCTAACGTTCGGTTGTAGGAGCTGACAAGAAAGTGACAGTAGTCGGTTTTACAGCGGCAATTTGCTCTCCCGTCTAGTCGCTTTACATCCTTCCAAGTCATTCCTTGCTTCAACTAAACATTCCAGACATGAACTAAAAAAGTACATCGAAGAACATTTATTATTAACAAGAATTGATTTCACTCAATTTTCTGAACTTTTTCATTGACGAAACTTGTTCCTTGGTGGTGAGAATAAAACGATTTTGGACTGATTGTTTAGTATAATGTTCCTTAAACCATTTTATATTCCGAAACCTATATCCCAGTACGCGGCAGGCAACAAATCAGTCGGTGCATGAGCGTCCTACTCGTGGGATGTGTTGTGATTATTTATTAGTTGTGCGGCGTGAGCATGTCGGCAGTATCAGGTATGGATTTATAAACTTGGTTGACATCGATTAAGTGTACTTTTGTTATCATTTTCTCTACCGTTGCTCAGGAAGTTAGCTTATAACCGCATCCTTCGCTAATTTAACCACAGCGCCAATTTGTCATCTGGCAGTGATCCGTCCGCTGCCAGATACCGTAGAGCTGAGTACAGTCTCGACGTAAATTAGAAAGCGTATTGCAATTTGCTAATATTCGTAAGTTTAATTCTACTTATTTCAGCAACGTCACTAGTAAAACCTATTTCGTTATCAAAACTGATGTGAGAATTATATTTGCTGGTCGCTTTTAATTTATGCAGATCACTATGCCAGGTCTTCTCTCTCTATCTAGTTCCTGAGACCACGTGACCTGGGAGCAAAGTTCCGCTGTAAAACCGACTAGTGCCAAGGAGTTTTCAACCTCATGTTCGCGACCCCCCTCCCTCCATTTTTAGCAAAAATATCACCGGATTAGGCCTGTTTGTACCCTGGTATGCACCTCACGGTACGAACAATTCTGCTATGATCAACTTTAGCTGATATAGATGGTGCAGCATGTAAAATAAGGAGGGGATGGGGGGGGGGCTGCCTGTGCAGTAGGCACCCACGGTACCCCGCCTCCCTACGCCCATCGACGAACAAAAACTCAGATGCACGCCTGTTTTCCACGAAATGGTTACTGGCTGCCACTGGGGAAGGGAGCCTTCCTTGTGGGTTTGACGGAAAAAAATGAGACACATTTGAGTTCCTGAAATTGTCCGGTGACAACGGATACTTTTTTTTACCTCTGTACACGATATTATCAATAGTCACGTCACATGCGCTGACACAAGTAATCATATCCAGCTTACTGTTTATTACAAAACTAGATCGACGAACGATATAATCATGAAGAACAACATCACAGAAACAACAGACGAGCTCAAGAGTGTCATTGTAGTGTACTCTTTCTCTTTCCGTTACGAGTATTGTAGGCCTCACCCAGTAAACTATATTGGCGTAACCACATCACTATCATGGCGACGGACGACGCACCTCCGTGACGCTGCCCCTCCCCCAAGATCATTTTTCAAATCATACCCCACTCACTAGAAAACATCTCCTTCAAAATACTGCACCTTTGAAATTCATGTCAGGGCACGGCTCGCATGTTCATTTTGAAGCCACTGTATATATGGGAACGCACCAAGAACTAATTCGGCAACTTCATTTTGAAGCCACTGTATATATGGGAACACACCAAGAACTAATTCGGCAACTTAACCGTGTGTGACACTTAGCCTGTGGGGACCCCAGTGAGTGCATATGGCGACGAAGAGAGTTAACTGCATGTGGTATGCTGATTATGTAAATTATATGTGTAATTGTTTAAAATGTGATGCATGAAGTAAGTGGGGGGGGGGGGCAGAATGTAATTTTATCCCATGCTTTGCAATGCTGTACCTTACCGAGAGCACGCATATGATGTATTTTTCAATGATGAATGCATTATATTGTACTGCGTAGAGTCAATTTTGAAAATGAACTAGGCTGTTCGAAGCGTCAAAGAAACATGGAATGGGCACGTGCTCCTCCCAGACTGTAGAAGCAACACCACTATTAACATATATGTATATTAACGTGAACTGCCCAATAATACAAATATATCGAAACCGGAACGGGGGTTATGGATTTGGAAGCTACCAGGTGCTGAAGTGCATATAAAGGTGAGCACCATTTAAACACTTTGAACTAAGCAAATACAACTGTGTACTAACATCCTGAATATGCACAGCTACCTCACGTATATCCCCTGGGAAAGGCATTCGTGCTATCACTAGCACCCGATCAAGCTTTCTGGGCTCATACGTAATCTTACTGCTTTTACAGCATACTGATGTTGCAGCCCACGCGGAATCCATCCTGTTAACGGACTTAACACGCGCCCTGGAGGGCCTCTGAAAATTACGCGCACTTTAGGGGGGCGGATCCCCCCCCCCCCCAAGATCTCGGCTCCTATTAAAGCAGGAGTAACGAAATTATCAGGGTGGAATCTATACAGCATAACAATATACTTTTTTTTTAAAGTCGCTAGTGTTGCGAAGAACACTTCCCTTTTGCCGATATACGGGAAGCGCATCAGCGCCGATTTTTGTGGTCTGGCGCTACGAAATGTTTTAACTTTAACGTCCTGTAACTCGATAAAAAAAACGTCCGAATTCCGTTATTCTTGCTTTAAACGACGCACCAGACATTTATAAGTAGGTACGCAAAAAATGGCGTATATCGACCAGTACAATCGGGAGTTATTTACGAAAAACCGGAGGGGTGGGCGGATTTTGTCCCCCTCCTCCAGTGCGCGTATCTCTGAAAGTCACTGAAATTTCTACTGTATTTAACGCCTGCCGGTTGCCGGTTCCCAGAGCCTCGCTCTCGCTATTCGACTTACGACTACCACCGCGACCCTTGACGACTTACGACTACCACCGCGACCCTTGATGCATCGGTGGTTATTGGTTTTACGACACGTAAACTGTTGTCATGTAGCGTCGCCAATCTCTCACGCCGATTGGTCGCGGGTGAAGAGTAGCGACAGGTGAGACTCAAACCCACAATCTTTCGATTGTGAGACGGGCAACTTACCCCTGGACTACGTCCCTGGACCCTTTGATGCATCGGAACACGTCACCTATTTGGAAGTGCATGAACCTCCGATCATGCTTCCGTGAGGCCCGACTTCTAGCTCGAGCTATACTGAGTGCTCAAATCAATCTGAATATTTGTATTTATAAATGGGCGTTGACGTTAATTTATATTGGAACTGGTAGATGTTCCGTTACAACGCTTGAATGTAAGGTCATGCTTGGACTATATCAAGCGCACCGTAGTGCAAATGTTCATCCTGGATTGCTACTTATGTCGTATGTGCTGGGCCAGATTTCACAATCACCATAGAACAATGCGGTAAGTACGTTAAATGGGTACGTTAAACGTTGCCCTTTTTAGCAGGAAAAACAGAAAATATTGGACACTAGTTTTATTGTAGAAAATATGGCATGCAATAGCCTTTCCTGTGCTTTCTTCTTTACGGGGGTACATTTCGATGCAATGACAACCAGGGCGGAACAAGGGTGTGGCACTGAGGGCATGTGCCTCCCACATGGCGTCCCTCCGGCCGGGAAAAGGCGATCCTCTAAAAAGGTTCCGGTTTACCCACTCGAATTATTTAGCCAGAGGCGAAAAATTCGATCTGAAAGAAAAAGGCGCCCCATTGGAAGACAAGGCGCCCCTTCGGAAAGGACCGAGTGCAACCCGCCCCTTCGACTTTTCAGCCAGAGGCGCTCCTCCAGATGCTTTAGCAGTGGCCCCGCTCCAAAGAAATAGCGCCCCTCCAGACAAGTGCCCCCATGACAATTCTTGGATCCACCCCTCATTACAACATTGCTCTTTCGCGGTTATGAACCCCGGCTGATTATAAAATCGTGCGCATTCACTTGTGGCTTTTCTTGCAAATTTATCAACTTCCGTTGAACCAGTAAGAGGAAAGCGGACAATTTGCAAAAGTTCTATATTTCATATTTCCGGAGCAGCAATGTGGCAGTGTAGATTAAAAACCAGCGATGAGAGCGTCGTCCAAGCAGTTTATGACGGATTTCTTGGAGGAGATCCTAGTCATACAGGATAAGAGTGCCACCTCTCACAACAGCTGCAAACAAGAGATTTGATCCTCCTATTCCTATTACACTCAATCACTGTACACACACCGGACTTTCGGCACCATCGAAATTATTTCGATATCTCAACATTCTGATACCATACGGCAAGCCACGTCGAATGACACCCAAATAATGCAAATTGAAGCCATAACGACGAAACGCGAGGACTTTGAAGTATTAATACTAACCTTTGACCTTGAAGCTTGACCTGACATGTCCCGGGTTGAAATGTTACTCCAGGGATGCCCATGGGCTATCTCTTCATACCACACATGGGTAGCTTTGGGAGAAAACTAAGAAACGCGGGACAACCAAATAAATGAGCTCGACCTTTGACTTTGAAAATCAATATGATTTCTGAACAGTTTCCTAGAGTACCTCACGGCACGTCGAATGACACCCACTTGATGAAAATTGAAGACATAGCGACGAAGCGCAAATAATTTGAGTAATTTAAGCTAACCTTCGATCTTGTGGTTTGACATTAGCATGTTTTGGTTTGAAATGTTACTCGAGGTTCACCACGGGCTATTGCTTGCTACCAGATGTGGGTAGGCTAGGGCGACGAAAAATGCGAGGGGACGGAAGAAATCGGTTTTACTTTTGACCTCTGAAATTAATTCGCTTTTGTAACATTATAATACGGCACAAGCCACGTCGAATGAAACATGCTTGGTGCAAATCGATCCCATAGCGACGAATCATGAGGACTTCGAAACTTCAAACTCGCCTTTGACCATGAGGTTTGACCTCGACATATCCCGGTTTCAAAATTTTACTCGAGGGTTCACCGTGGGCTATCGCTTGATAGTGGATCTGGGTAGGCTTTGGCGAAAACAAAAAAAAGCGATATATATATATATATCTATATATATCTATATATATATATATATATATATATATATATATATATATATATATATATATATATATATATATATATATATATATATCTATATATATATATATATATATATATATATATATATATATATATATATATATATATATATATATATATACATATATATATATATATATATATATATATATATGTATATATATCTATTATAATATTTCGGAAGCAGGTTTTCACGGATACATACATTGTTAAAGACGACAGCGTTGTCTGCGTTTATCTTCTTTTATGCACATTTTCTTGTTTCCGGATGACTTTCCGTTGTTCGTTGGGGATATTATGCAAAAGGTTACCGAAGGAAGCAATTGTGAAGAGAAGAAAAAATGTTAAAAAGTCACTCATAGGTTGATATAATAGGTGATTCGTTACATTGTGTATATATTTTCGACGTTTCAATCAACATTGATCATCTTCAAGAATGAATTAAACGAATCACAAGTCACACAGATAGCACAAAGCAGATCCACGATAAAAAATATCACACATTTCACAAACATTATATCTCTAGGCACTTCATGGGTTAGGATTCCGAAATTAATAGGATACCATACTACATTCAAGCTCACTTCCGATACACCATTATACGGCTCAAGATTTGTCATACAGAGCCAGGTGTGTGTATGTCTTGTTTTCTCGCTCTCTCGCTCTCTCGCTCTCTCGCTCTCTCGCTCTCTCGCTCTCTCGCTCTCTCGCTCTCTCGCTCTCTCGCTCTCTCGCTCTCTCGCTCTCTCGCTCTCTCGCTCTCTCGCTCTCTCGCTCTCTCTCGCTCTCTCGCTCTCTCGCTCTCTCGCTCTCTCTCGCTCTCTCGCTCTCTCGCTCTCTCTCTCTCTCTCTCTCTCTCTCTCTCTCTCTCTCTCTCTCTCTCTCTCTCTCTCACTCTCTCTTTCTTGTCGAAGTGACCTACCTACCGTCGTAAGGTTAGGTCCGAGCACATCTGGCCAAACCAGCCAACCTACGTAACTTATAAAGGTCCCCATGAGGATACGCATGGTATAATTGTTATATTGCAGTATTGGTCTGCATTGTTGAGCTCAAATAGTACATTGTAATTATGGAATCATCTGGTGGTGTTAATTACCATGTACATAAAAATGTTGTTTTTAGAGACAAGGTGGTTTAATTTACAGATACCACGTCATCTTCATAATAAATAAAACAGCAAAAGAAAACCAAACGTGAAATCAGGCTCGGTCCGACCCATTTGTGTAAGGTGTGGGGGCAGAGCCGACCAGCATCCAGGCATTGCCCGTAGTGCCTACCCGGTTCAATTCCAACTCTGGTGTGTTTCTGCACACAGGTATACGCGTGTAGGCGCACCTGACAATGCAACCAGCTGTTGGTGTCGTTGAATTTCATCCTATCATATATCCCTACATAATTAATTGATAAAATTAGCCTATTCGTGAAACGACCTTGTACTCTTGGCATTCTTGTTGGCACTCTTGGCATTATTTAGTTCCATGAAGGACAGATAAAGGTGAAATAACCGTTAACTTGCTTTCATTGCCACAATGCTCCCTGAGAAGTGACGGTTCTGCATTGTGGCATGCAAATGATGGATCGTTTTTACATTTATGCGCGCTAAAAGTGCTAAAAACTCCTTGGTACTCCTCGTACGCAAACAAAAATGTTATGCAGGGCCGGGTGCAATGAATGAACGTCTATCACGGCACCCAACTCAAAACCCAGCAACGTAAACATCGCATGCCTGTGATGCATTAGCAGTATCCGTTCACATGTGATGAGGCTTTTAACGCGTTCCAGACAGCGCACTGCGTATGCTCATTACTGGACCACCAGTAATGAGAGAGAGTTCACTACTCACATAATGGCCTTGTAATAGCACATACGGTTATTGCAGCATTCACGCTGTATAACGGCCGCGTAGCCCTTGTTACCAGTTTAATATGATGAGCAAATTTGAGCAGCCTTTTCCTCAGCCTAACCCCAATATTGTTCACGAAGATTATAAATAGAAGTGTATCTGGAACGGACATATTCCTCGCCTCGGACATATTTGAGTGGTCACCGAACTCTTTGGAGGCCTGGAACTCAATGAAGAATAGCACGAATTGCATAAAGCTACATATCGCTGAACTCGTCATGATCCACTGCATCTTGTGTCCGTTTCGAAATTTCTGTTCACGCGTTTTTTTAAACCGTGAACTTGTGACCTAAGATAACGTGACCTAGTTTGACCTTCGAGATTGTCACAATGCTATTCTGGAAATGCAGAAGCGACGAAGGGTGATTTGTGAAATCCTAGATCGTCACTTGTAGAAAGAACAGAAACATCAATTTTTCACCTGATACAATATATGTCTGCACCAATGCCAGCATATCAAAAATGTAGGATCATTTTTCACCGACAACACTGAATGGATTATAACTCCGCCAACCACCGTAATATCAACTTTTTGGTGTTTCAAACCCCACATTCTTGAACCGAAAAGATGAAAGTCATTGACTGAGTATGTATAGTCATCGTGAACTGTTTGTTAACAAATTTGGTGCGGACGCATTTATTGAGACATGTTGAGTTTGAAATGAATCGAATTGGAACGTGAGCTGTCTACGTCAGCGTAATAAAATAAGGTGGCATAATTACACAATGCGATGCAATACAATTAGGTGTTGCAGTACAGTATTATAATGTAATGCACTGTGATGATGTACAGATCTGCAGATCATCCCATACCTTGTCAGAATCCCAATGCAGACTGATGATCTGTCACTGCGATAATAACAATAAAAAAATATGTATCAGAGCGCACACTAACTCGTCTCATTTCACCCAGCTACCATTAACACACGCGCCGCATCAGTAGACAGTTAATGAACTATTTCGGTTCTGTGGGTCACTGGTGCGAACTTGTGGTACACCTGTGTTCCCTTCGCCGTGACGGCTTTCGAGAAGCGCTCGATGAGGTGGGTCGTGGCGTTCATTGCCTCCTGCTTTGATACAACTATGAACTTGATGCCGTTGACAAGCTTGTGCGACAGATATTCAAACATGTCCTCCTTCGTCAGTACCTGGTTGCTAAGCGGGCGCTTGAGGCTCTCTTTAGCGGCGACACGCTTGGCTGTGTCCCCGATACCGTCGTAAACGCTCTTGCCATGAGATGCGACAAAAAATGCCACTCACAGGGTGCCCCCCCCGGGCGCAAAATGGCCAATGCAGTCGACGCGCCCTAAAGCACAAATCCACCACCACAGGGTGCCCCAAAATCTGTTTGACGGTAACACATATTGATGCAGTTATGCTGATTCGTATACTGTGCAGCACTACCGTATCTGAAATAAACATCCTTGGAGATCAGGTACTACAGTCCGAATTTCTGGGATAAGCCATTGCAGGAACGCATGCACCATGTCGGTGTTGTGCTTTGTGCCGTCAGAGATACAGCAGTAGCTCTGGTGGCACAGTACCTTGTCCTCACGCCAGTACACTGCAAACTGGTGCCCCGTACACAGGGACGAATCCCAGTAGAAGCCTTGAGCTACATTCTGCACCACAAATGAATAATTCTCAGCGAAATCGCACTGGACAATCACTTCGCCCTCCTTGCCAGTAGCCTTTGCGTAGGTGAAGTACTGACCTTGTTTGTTAGCCACAAAGTGGTATCTGGTCAGCTTAACGGCTTGCTGGCTCAAATATCTCATGCTTTCCTCTTTGGTTGCACTATTTCTACGAGTGCACATTGATGCATGCTCATCCACTGTCTGTACCTAATCTCATTATCCATGTCATCATCTGGGGCTGAATAACTTTCACTCTCTTCTCCTGATTTGTCCGTGAGGATAATCCTTAGAAATTTCATCACCCCGTCTTCACCAGGGCAGTCCTCCCAGTTGTGCATCATACAATCACGGTTTTCCTTGCCACATACAGCGTGATTGAGGAGGTCACGGCCTTTGAGACCGGGAAGGCCGAGAGCGGATATGAACAGTTTCGGGTTTTGCTGATAAGTGCACACCCACACCGAGTGCGTCCCACTGCTGCCTGCCAAGACGCAATGCTTCGGACGAAGGGCGGCAAAGGTTAAGAAGCCGGTGCGAAGGTTTTCAGGGTTCTCCTTGCATAGATCATATATCTCGCACACGTTTCCCAAAACAAGCCTTTTCGGAACTCTACTTTTGGTTCCATCAGCATGTCACACCGTGACACAGTCGGTCTTGCCGAGACACATGCGGCTGATCTGGTCAAACTCATAAAATAGCTTTGCTTTCACCTTGTCTGCGTCCGACACCCTCAGAAATTGCCTTGCTTCACAGGCAGCCATGTCAGCCAGAGTGAGCAGTGAGCACTGGGCACCCAAACACTGGTGTCTTGAAGACACCTCGCAATATTTTTTTTTTGCACTTCGCGGACAGGGCAGGAGCGGTTCCAGAACAAACAAATAAGAGATGTCATGTTCTTAAAATGAGTATAAACGCACCTCACATAACCGTCAAGCCGTTGTTGCATGGATACATTTCATGCAATCGGCATTTTCCCGCTAAATGGCGGAAATACGACATAACGACGAGGGGTCGACATAGATGCACGGCTGTTCCTTGCAAATACGATCAGATGAAAGGCATCTTTTGCACCATATGCGTCCCACCCTGCAGGATGGATCCGCGCTTTGCAATAATGCTCCACCAGAGTGAACAAGAACCATTTCAAGCAGTTTCTAGTCATGTATTCACCATATCCGGCCGAAATTAGTCCAGTTTTGTTTTCCCTATTTGGGCGTACCTCCTGTATTTCCATGTTCCTTGCAACGCACATCACAATTTATGTGTAATTTATCCTAAGCCGTGAGGTTATCTATTGTGAATAACGCGAGGAAAATAAGAATACGCGATAAATGGATTTCCTAGCGTTTATGCCTGAATAATATATCCCTGGATTCGAATGCAAGGTATCGCCCATTCAATTTTGCTCTGTGTTCACTAAGCTGAACTGTATGCATTCAAACTTATGCCCCACCGCTTGTTACGATGCCCGGCCCAGCGCGTCGGTGAACCGCACTCCTCGTGGTCCAGTGTTCCGGAATTGGGGAACCGTCCAGATAGCTGATAACTGATAAGCAGTGCCGTCCCGATGAGCAGTGACGTCCCCAGCGTCACACGGTAGTCTTTACCCCCGCTCCCCAGAGTATGGTGGCGCCAGTCCGACCGGAAAAGACCCTCCCCCACCCCTTTGGAACGAATTTTGCAGCCAAAGTCGTTCTGTTCGGAGGAAAAGGTGCCCCCTCAGTATTCTCATGCGCAGCCCCTGCACCCGCTCAACGAATTTTCCCACCGAAGGCGACCCTCTGAGGAAATGTATTCGTCTCCTGGAGGAACTGGAGAAGATTTCTGAATCCACACCTGAAGAAACCACCAGATCACATTTGGCAGCACATTTGCGAGGTACCATGCGACAATAACTGTACACTCCTGCCACCTGTTGACAGCAAGCGGAGACGCAGCCGCACGATTTCACCATCAGGGTTCCGCTGGAGCCTCTAGCGGACAACTGAGGAACTATTTTTGGACATTATTGGACGTTATGAACCCTGGACGTTATGAACGGTCCCTCTGAAGCCAGTTTTGGACGTTGTGATCCTTGGACGTTATGAACTGTGGACGTTATGAACGCACCCTATCCGATACATTTAGGACTTTTGGACTTTATTTCGCATGTTGGACGTTATAATCCTTGGACGTTGTGAGCTTTGGACGTTATTAACTCTGGACGTTATGCACTCTGGATGTTATGATATATCCCCGATGTGAAGCGCTGTAACAAAATAAAAATATTGGATCTAGGAAGGCATGACGGCGCGGCCGGCCGGACCGCGCCCGGGTTGCTCAGATTTACCGTTGCCGTATATACACGGGACCAGTGGCGTAGCCAGGGGGCGAAGGGGGTAGACCCCCCTTGGGGCCGGAGGGGCTACCGTGAAGGGCTTCTAGATCGACGGAGGGAGCTCCGTATAATTGGAAGGGCACCAGGCTGACGGAGAGGGTCCCATGCCAATGTGAAGGCCAATGGGCTGACGGCGGGGGTCAAGCCGAAGAAAGGGCCTCTGACTTGGTGGACAGGGCAAGCGGTAACAGTTCATCAGAGGCTCCACATCTGATGACGAATTTTCGAACCTGGATGCCCTTTCATTCTGCTATAATAGTGGGTGTGAGGCACCGGATTTGTGGAAAAGAAAGGTGCTTCGATGCATTCTATATGTATAAGTTTAACAAGCGGTAACGGCAGCTCCTGATCAGCGATGGACGTTTGATGCCACGAAAATCTGGCGAGAAGTAGTCACTAAATAAAGCAGCCGACGGGTTCACCTGACCCTACGGCCTTCACGGATATGGCTGCTTTGTGGCCAGGGACGGCTGTCGTGCCGCCCACATGCCAGTCGACAGTCACTAAGTTACTATGTTTTTCATTTGCAGAGCGCTGAGGTAAACAGAGGAGTAATCCTGTCCTCATAAAAAAACTCGGCTGGAACCCGAACACCAGCCATGATTGACAGTGTGCAGCGTTTTGACAGGCTGCGGATTGCCTTAACCGGTTCTCGTGGCGCCAGATAGGTGTTCAAATGTAAAAAGTCCCTCGTTCACATGCGTCTGCGCAACTGGCATTCGAAGCGACCTTGAATGCGGCCGTGTAAAGGAGGCTGCTTCAGTATATAAGGCAGTCCTCATCACCACCAAACGCGAATGTCCATCAGATATGGCAACGATGACGATCGATTTCCATGCACTCTTGAGGCCTACTAACGCCCATGGACATACATGCCATCTTTTACTTCTAAATCGAATTTGCGCTTCGCAAGAAGAAGTCTTTGTTAAATCGCAAGCTGCCGTGGAGGCGCTAAATCAAGTAATCCGAATGCAGGATGCAGAGAGGGAAAGTACACCTCAAGCCTGTACCTTGATACCTTTTCATCTGGAAAAAAAACTTCCTAAAAATGTTGCAAAATCATGCTCCAGTATGCAGATTTAGGTGCTAATAATGCCAAGGTGGGAATACTTCAATGGCCAATATGATCTGCTGTTTCTGATAGCATGGTGTTCTTTCTGATCAGAGCAATCTACTCGGATGAAATGCTTAACAAGAAATCGAAGCTAAAACAACTTTGATTATTTATTCTCCCTATGTCAGCCATTTGTTGAGCAGAAAAAATGAGAAACACCAAGCGTGCAGTCTATAAATATGTCTCAGTTTGTTTCAGAAGTGTGACGTATGATCAGGCCAAGAGTGATGTCACCGTGGGGGGCGACTCACCCCTTCACCTGCTGTCAGTCAGGGGATCATATGGTTTCCCCCTCTCTCCTGAGATCTAGGGTCTGCCCTTTTCACAAACGGCCATGCCGGCTCAGGAGATGCCCAAGAAAGGCAAGGAAACTCCCATGAAATGAGACGAGGTCCGTGCGTCTGTGTAGGAGACTCATAATTTGATACAGATGGCCTCCAGCATGCCAGAGGGGCACCGAAAGCGGTAAGAAGGCCTCAGGAAGTGAGACGAGGCCCCTACGGCGGTACAGAAGGCCCCCAATATGAATGAGGTAGCCCACCAGATGGGTAGGACCCCAGGAAAAGAGACGATGCCCTAAGGCGGTACAGGATGTTCCCAATATCAATCAGGATTCCCCAGGACTCAAGAGAAGTTCTCAAAGCAGGTAGGAAGGCACCCAGGAAATACGATGAGGCCCCTAAGATGGTACAAGAGACCACTAATATGCCAGAGGATGATCCGATATGACTACGGCCGAGTTAGAAAATGGGACTAGGCTCCTAAGGCTCTGAATATGACACAGGAACCTCCTGGATGGACGAGAAGACACAAAAACGGGTAGGTAAATTCCCCGGAAGTAAGACGAACCCCTAAGACTGTACAGTAGGTCGCTGATATCAAAGTGGAGACTCGCTGAAGAGGAGGCCTTCGGGAAGTAAGGAGAAGCCTCAACAAGAGAAGGCCTCAGGGAACTAAACGAGGCCCTTAGTTAGGTACTAATTTGACAGAGGACGTTAAAGATTCCAGAGGTGGCCCCAAAAGGTAAGACGAGATATCTAAGAACGTATACGAGACCTCCAAGATGCAAGAGGTGGCTCCCAAGACGGGTAAGGAGTTCCCAAGAAATGATAGAGGGCGCCTGACCCAAGGCCTTGAAAAGGAGCCCCAAGTTAGGGACATCCTAGGTTCGATTTCAAAAAGAGGCTCCTGATTTGAAGAACGAAGATCAGTTTGAGAAGACGCAATGGAAGGTTTCGTGACGTAAGCGGAGGCCCCTGGAAAAATGAGACCGCAGAAAACGAGACGATAATGCTAAGACTGTATCGGAGACCGCTAATATGAATGAGGAGTCCCCAGGATGCAAGGGAGGCCCCAAAACGGTAGAGTAGACGAAATATGGCGGGAAAGGAGGCCCCCTTGAAGTGAGAGGAGACCTCTACATCGGTACAACAGATGAGGCGGCAAACAGGTGACAACAGGCGACTGTACTTGGCAGCTACCCCTCCCATTTTCTCTGGTAACACCTATGTCGTAGTACTCATATACCGATCCATGTACTAAAGCCGCCTTGCTCGCAATGTTAAGTAGAATGATAATCGTCAAGGGCGGACATTTGCTATCCAGAGGACCCGTAGCTCCACCAAATGGGATATTTCTGAAACAGGCATACACGGAAACGTGAAGGGGATTTTTCACCAATCAATTATGTTTTCATGACAGTAATTATTTTCGAAGATGCTACATTCGCATAGTTACATTTTGCATGCTATTTATACGTAGGAATTTGGTACTTAATGTTCATACAAGGCAGTAACGCTAGTGAAACACCCCTTTGTGCATGCACATATGCTCATATGAAATGCCAAATGTAGCTTAAAGTAAAGCACGGTGCAGCTCGTCCGGCCTAATATCAGGGATGCAGATCAACCACGAATCCACCAATGCATAATCCATTTACTTCTCGCTCATTTATTCCCGTCATTTGAGAAGTGAAGCCACCGAAAATGTAGACGATAATATAAGAAAACAAAAATTTTTTTTTCAAGCGATCTTATTGTACATCAATGGGCATGTTTTGTATCCATCCGTCTTCCCATTGGGAAGACTTATAAGCTACATCAACACAAATAGTAGTAGGAGATCGGAAACATTTTATTTCGTCACTTTCACTTCCGTCATTTCCGTCACATTCTTATCCGGAAACAACATTTATACAGGGCTATTCGAAGACCTGGTTTCCTCCCATGTGTAAGTCGGTGGTTGGGCACCCATATTGATATTTGGCTAGTATGTGTTGATGGCATATTTTGGCGGGGTATGGTACATGGAAGGGACGACATTTCGCCGCGATCAGTGGGGTGCCCCAATGAATAGGCCGTGCACCTATGAGGTTGTGGTACAAAATTGTCTACACTCTCATGTTTGCTCCACAATAGCTATGACCGAAATGATCCATGGGTCTGCTCTTTCGATTATGTAGAAATCAATATCAGGAGTCGAGATTGTGTATAATTGTGGCAGGGCGTCCAGCCGTTAAACTCGCCCCAAGTATAATAGATGTGGTAATAAATGTGCATATAGTTCTTTCCGGTCAAATCCTTGCACCCTGTCTTGGGGGAGTCGATATATACCCCTCTCTATCCCTCTCTAATCCCCAAACTAAGCGTCCCACGAAAACGAAAGAGGTGTCATCGGAAAGCGCTTGACGAGTAGGGTCCGAAACCACCTCAAAATTCCCCCCAAACGTGACGTCACTAGGTGGTCTATGTGATCACGAATGACATTATGTTTTTGTCTCTGGGGTGTTCATTTTGGGGGAGATTTAAAAAATAAAAATTATTTGGAATTGGAAAACGAAAACAGAATCGACCATGGTCCTAATTTGTTCAACCCCAAAAATTACATTTGAATATTTGCGAATTTTCACATTTTTTGTTCAATTTTGTTTTAATTTGTATTCTTCTAATGGGTAGAACGGACCGCAAAACGTTGTTTGAAGTCAAACTTCTCTCATAAAAAATGTTGATTGCTTACTTTAGCCAGAATCTTCTATTTCAGCCCTAATAGGCAAATATGCAAAACTAACACGTCATCAAAAGCGAAAAAATCAAATTCCTCTGATTCGTTTTATTTCATCCCTAAAGATACGCAAACGCTGAAAGTTTCATTCAAATATCTCTATCGTTTAAGGTGTGACGATTGGTTGAATTTTTTTGGAGGTGACCTCAATTGACCTTGACTAACTCGTTGGCCCTAAATGACCTGACCTTAAATGTTCACACCATGCCAAATTGATTTAGGAAAAGGTATGCCAAATTGCCAAAAGGCTCCCTTGAGTCCACAGGCCACCTTCGAGACTTCTCCCATCACCTGGGAACATTTTGTGCCCCCCCCCCACCTGGATGGGACCCATCTGCGCATGTGCGATAGTTTTGCCTTCTGCACAAAAGTTGCGTTAGACCTCGGTCAATGCGTTCATGCACTAGACCAGCACCAGGTGTGATGGTCTAGTGCCGATGAGCACTCCTGATGATTATTTGATATCGAAATGTCGATATCTTTGCCACTGATACAATATTATTAAACAGTATCACTAAGGGTCACTCTCCTGGAATAACTAACGTGTTTTATCGTGCGCCCATTGCCGCAAAATCACTAATGTACCACTTCCCGCATGTCAATGCATTGACAAATACATTGGTCACCACATGGCAATGGAGGAAAACAACAGACCTTACTGCGCTATTTGTACAACCATTGACATCGTTCAGATTTGCTTGACCTCCAAGATAACCTTTGCTATGGAGTGTGAGACTGTACTGCATTTTATATGCTATATTTTCTGCAATATTTAGCTGACATATGCTGACATATATTTAGCTGCAATATATAGATTCGACTATGCAGGTTCGGAGATGAACTCCAATGCATTCCAGCCATCCCGAAATTATACATTTTCGTCTTCACTTCAATTAGCATACAATGTCCCGGCTTAGGTCACTTAAAACCTGAGATCTTTTAAACCGCAGCTTCATTTAATTTCTTTCCATATTTCCATAGTTGTTTCTTCGGAAAGGTTGATCATGGACAGAGGCTCGTGGAAACCGATGTTGACAAATGGGTCTTCCCTGCCAAACAGAGTATCTATGGAACAGCTAGGCAATATTACTACCAAGGAAGTCTGGGAATTATCCGCGCCAATTGCAAAACACTCAGTAAGAATCAAATGCCTATCTGAGCTACAGTTTGCAAGTGATTATATGCTGGCTCACTGTGCCACAACGTAACACCGCACGCGATTGACCGCATCACGTGATGATGACCTAGGCCTGATGACTTCCGCCATCACGTGATGATGACCTACGCCTGATGACTTCCGCCATCACGTGATGATGACCTACGCCTGATGACCTCCACCATCACGTGATGATGACCTACGCCTGATGTCCTCCACCATCACGTGATGATGACCTACGCCTGATGACCTCCGCCATCACGTGATGATGGCCTACGCCTGATGACCTTAGCCATCACGTGATGATGACCTACGCCTGATGACCTTAGCCATCACGTGATGATGGCCTACGCCTGATGACCTCCGTCATCACGAGATGGCGACCTATGTCTGATGACCTACACCATTACGTGATGATGGTCTACGTCATCATGTGATGATGTCCTACGCCTGATGACCTACGCCATCACATGATGATGACCTACGGCTGTTCTTACCACTTCGATGTCACCGGGCTAAGAATGGAAATGCAGCAATGGGGAGCACAGTAAGTGGCACTTGCATCCTATGACATACATACTCAGAAGTCGGCAGGCCAGTCTCTAATGGGATTTGGAGAATCATATGGCTTGCTACCGTAAACCAGTGAACACAAAGAGATGTTGAGAGTACTTCTCCAACAACGCAAAATGACACTGAAGCGGATAAGTGACAAACTGTAATCCCCTCTACTGTGCCCACAAACCCGGAAAGCTGCGGTTTGGCGCTTGCCGCCAACTTAGTGCGCAATATAAGATGATTATATACCATCGTATTTTCAGGCGATTCCGGCGAGTTCCATGCTAATCATGCTGTTAAACCAAGACATCCCTACACTACACTGTGCACTACTTTTGTTTGAAACGTATCATCATGGAACATTGCGGAACATTGCGCTGCCTTTCTTGGAAGGTGCATCGTATGCATCATTGGGTGCAGTGGATATGGACACACACACACACACACATATATATATATATATATATTTCTACATGTGTGTGTGTGTGTGTTAACTTATGGATGGTAAGGCTACGCAATGTTCCGCATTGTCGGCAAATGTTATTATTCAATAGATGCGGTCAGAACACCTGGTATCTGATATAATCTAGACCACAGTTCTTTGAACTATGTGTCTGTGATCTAGCTTATGAACCGTATTTGGTGAGTCCAAAAAGACTCGGTTTCATGTCCAAAGAGGTTCGATCATTAAGCATCATTACATAAAGATATTGGTGGATAAAGTGGACGCATAGACGTTGCAGTGCACTTCGCCGTCTCAAAACGTAGCTGAGGAACGAGGAACGTGGCTGACACAGAAGCGCCTGAACAGTGTGGCAGTGCTCCACGTGCATCGTGAAAGGGTGAGGTTGGACGGTTGGATCCCAGGGATGTGGCGATGGTATCGCTGCACGATGGCCGCTGCAGGACGTTCGGCTAGTCCTAAGGGCACAGACTAGGTAAGCCAAGTCTAGCGCAGGCACAAACTCTCCAACCTTACGACTCCGTTTATGACGTCTTGTGTCACATTCAGGGATTCTCTTTGCATTGATGCAACTCGTTATTAACTGGAAAATGAGCAGCGTTTCGTGTTGCGAAAATGCGAAATGTTTTGATGTTGCAGGAAACGCAAAGTATATTCTTACAATGATTTATTTGCGTATTATTTTACTCGCATTGTCTCGGGTTAATTGTGGTTCATTTCAATGATACATTGTGTTCGCCGTTCGGCACGGCCGGGTCCGGGCTAGCGCTCCTTTTGTGTTGTTACTATGTGCTTACATAGTACGTATGTATGGCAGGCTGGTGTCTAAGTCGATACGTGACACCAGCCGACACCTGGGTGCCTGAGTGACAGCAGACTCTACCCCCAACATGGTTGCCCAGGTGACAGTAGACCCTGCCCCCAATCTGGGTGCTCGAGTAACGGTAGACTCTACCCCCAACCTGGGTGCCTGAGTGACAGCAAACTCTACCCCCAACTTAGGTTCCCGGGTGACGTTAGAACGTGTATCGTGGGGAATAATTATTCGACAACAGGCAATGCCCAATTATAGGTGGTCACATGAAAGTAAACCTATGCTAGCACATGAACGACACATATGACATGAATACCAATACGAAGTAGGTCTGCGAATTATATTTCATCTGAGACCTTGACTCCCAAAGTCACAGTATGAGCGGAAACTTACCGTTTCACACGACCTATTGGGTCATAGAAAAGTATGTCGTTGATGAGGAGACCATGTAAGATTTGCAGTGCGAGGGGCGCATGCAAAGATGCCAGCTACAATACTATTGATCCTGTTAAACGGCACATGTAGAGGTGCTGCTTAAGCAATCCTGGTAGTTCTAGATGGCACATGAAGAGGAGAATACTCTGGAAGATGAGATGAAGTGATACCCCTTTAAACACTGCATACAAATAGCACATCGCACTGTACGCGTCTCGTATGTAGATGCTGGCGACCATAAAATCATAGCAGATGTTCATACTCCAGAGTGGAAAGCTCGTTCCGTGTGGTGGACCGGCCACGACAGGAACTAATGCACCCGCTCATTGGGAACGTGATGACATTTGGCTGCATCATCCCAAGTGTCTGACCAGTAGTCTAGTCTCGAACGAACGAACGATAGAACTGAGATAGAACGAAAGTTATTAGAAATAATTTGCATTTGGAAGTATTTAGCTTGTGTTTCCAGTCGATCACCAACAAAGTCTGGCACCAAAAAAACAAAGAGACGTCACCGTCTCTTTGTAATGTGCGGGCGTCGTTTTGATTTGTGCGTTATATCATGTGTTCGGGTAATAAGCAAACAAGACAATTTGTTTTGACTGTCACTGGCAGGTCGTTCATAAGAGAGAGAACAACAGCGGGGAGATCAATCGATCTTCGGGCGTGCTCGTCACCATAGGTGTAGGAACGTCTCAAAAAGTGGCTGGGCCATGGTCAACAGCAGGGGCGAATCCATACATTTCGCAAAGTACCATGGTTGAGCACGTTTGGATAGAGAACTAAATAACTTGAATAGTGAGCACACAACTTTCAAGGGGGCAGGCCTAATAGGCTCTTAGGGGGAGGTAGTAGGCCTCCTGGGCGCGCCTATGGTTAACAGAAACATGTGGTACTGAAAAGAAGAACTATCATCGCAGCATAAGTACTTTCAAATTCACACTTATCGCTAATCATGGAACTCTTCACGACTGGTGGATTAAATAATAGGTTTATCTTCCAGGTGCAGGGGAAACCTATTACTATTACTATTCAAGTATTACTATTCAAGTATTACTGTCAAGTACTAGGTATACTAGTACCTATTACTGTTAAAACACAATTTATTCAACTTCCGCTATATGCGTGTGTGTGGGGAGAGCAAGCTCATTACAGCCTCATTAATGGATATGTGGTGTGCCATAGTTTCCATGAATTAGTACTTTACGTCACCAAGATGTCCCCCTTGTAAATGTTCACCGATGTTGGTGAGGGGAAAGAATAAACAAGAACGTAGCTTACTTGCTGCCCCATGGCAAAAGAAGCATCATAATTGATGCTCGAAAGGATGAAAAACAGGAAAGACGAGTGATCGCTGGTTGAAAATGACTTGAGCCCGTGTGTGACAGACCAAAATTGGCAGGCCGGCAGACTGGGGAAAAGAAAAACGTAATACATATAAATACATTGTATGGTGTTCGTCCTTAGGGCCTAACTCAAACACATAGATGATCAGTCACTTCAATCATCCCTGTAGTACACATCGTGCACCTTAGAATATCCGCCACTTGAAACGAAATGCTACAACTATATCATGTGGCACCCGGCTGAAACGGAATGTAAGCGCTTATTGGGGATCAACAATTCAGCACAAATTAGCTGACATGCGACAGCACACGGCACCTCGTAAAGCCACAAACGTGTTCAGACTTAGGAGCCATAATAACCCATCCTTAATTAAATTCAATGGTTAATTATCTTCTTCCCACGTTTTCTGGTGGATAAGAAATTCGGATAACCGCTGAGCTTTGATGCACCTCATCTCTTTTGTTAAAAATACGCTCCCAGGTTGGCAACCGGACTGAGGCTCTAGTTAGGAGTTCTTTCTTGGACATTTCCGTTTTGCTTTGTCTACAGATGTGCTTTAGGGCTCCAGCCAATTTTTGTGAGGGGCCCGGCACATTTTTGCGACCCCGGCTATTTTTGATAGTTTTGCTGCGTTTTTGTGCACCGACGATATCTTTTTTTTAGGTATCGGCGCGTTTTTCCCAGACCCCGAAGTGTTTGCTTAGTACCCGGTCATTTTCACCTTTTCTAGGACCATGACGATTTGTTATGGTCCCAGCATGTTTTTTAGGTCCCCATGCAGTCCCAAGGCCCCGATGTGCTTTGAGGGCCGCGTTGCGTTTTGTTTTTAGCTCCCAGTGTGTTTATTTAGAGCTGCAACGCATGTTTTAAGACCCTGCCGCGTTTTGCCAGACTCGGTACGCTTTGGAGGGCCCGATGCATTTTCGTCCTCCAGTTGTGCTCTTAGGATCCCGCTGTGTTCATTTGGGGTTCCTCGCTCACATTTGTGGGACCCCAACACGATATTGGGGGCTCCTGTATAACTTATCGGGGTCCCGTCGCGACTTTTCGGGCCCAGACGCGTTTTGTTAAGGCATCCGATGGTATGTTTGGGCTTAGGAGCGATTTTCCTGGCTCGGACATTTGTTTTTCCGAATCTCTCTATATTTTGGAGGGCTCTGGCTTGACCCTTGTCGGGTTTCTATGCGAATTTTGGGCCACGCTGTGCTTATTTGTGGCCATCGATGCCAATCGTTAGGCGTCAGACGCAATGTTAATGCGGACATCGGGATCTCCAATAAGGAAAGAAAACAGGTAGGTTCCTGATGCCATTTAAGAACTCTGAAATATGCGCCCGCGACAAGCCCGCCAGGATGCTCACTAGTGTGTGCGCGAAGAATATAGCTACAATTTATGCAACTCTGTCTTCATAAAATGTGATGCGTATTGCATTTATAAAAGTTAGCTTGCCTTCAGACGTCAATTTCATTGCCACTTACAGTGATATATTGCGCATATTGTTGCCTTGTGTATTGTCTTCTGGAACTATTTTCCACCATAGACGGCGGGCCGCCGGCGCGGCGGCGACGCCCGCGGCACACGGCTCGTCCCGACCGCCCGCCATTCACAATATGGCGCGGTGCGGAATCATACCCTGAATATTAATGGGCCCGAACCCCACAGTTACATTACAGCGTAGTTCTTCGATTCGTGGACATTCATCGTCTGTTGTGTTGATAATGTGGCAAACAATTAAAAATGCGTGCATAGATCACTGATGTCCTTATTTTTGGGGGTCCAAATCCCGAACAAAATGTTTCAAGATCGCAACCGAGCTTAACGTTCGACGAGTTCATGGCATTAAAGCACAGTGCTGCGACTTTTTAAAATTCCTCGCCCGTTTATCTGATATTGCGGCAAACAATTATAAATTCGTGGATGCGGAACCCACAACTAGGGCCGCCGCCAGGGTCGCTAGTTATCGGCTATAAGATCATATTGATACCTGTTTGTAAAAGTGCCTTACTGGGGTAATCAACTTCAGGTGTTTTTCTTTACATCTATCGTATTCCGGATGTACTTGCGCGAAAATTGGTGTCGGCATTTTGGGGTTGAAAGTAGCACGTCGTCAATCCACTGATGTTGCAAATCGCATCAATGACGACATGGTTTTGGGAGTCCAAATCCCGAACATAATTTTGTATACAACCTGACCGCAACTGAGCTTAATGTTCGCGGGATTCATGATATTATAAGGCGGTGCTGTAACTTTTTGAGATTCGTGCCCCGTTTACTTGCTATCGCGGCAAACAATTACAAATTCGTGGATGGATCAATGACGGCATTATTTTGGGGTCAAAATCCCGACACGAATTTTTCAACAAAATGACCGCAACTGGGCTTAATGGTCGCGAAATTCATGATATTATAAGGCAGCGCTGCGACTTTTTTAGATTCCTGACCCGTTTGCTTGATATCGCGGCAAACTATTACAAATTCGTGAATGGATCAATGACGGCAATATTTTGGGGGTCCAAATCCCGAAGTTAATTTTTCAACAAAATGATTGCAACAAAGCTGAACGTTCGCCGAATGCATGGCATTATAACGCAGTGCTGCGACTTTTTTACGTTTATTGCATGGTTTCTTGGTATTGTTCAATTTATGACAATGTCGGGCCGCTCTGCCTATAGTTTCCCCGCCGGTCGATTGGTGACGCTAGTTTCGCCGCCCGACGGCCGGCGGCTAATGTCCGCGCTTGACGCGTAACGTTCTTGGGAGCCCCAAATGCGTTTTTATGTTTGGGCTAAGGAGCGATTTTCCTGGCTCGGACATTTTTTTCGGAATCTCTCTTGATTTTGGAGGGCTCCGGCTTGATCCCTGCCGTATTTCAATGCGATTTTTGGGCCGCGATTTGTTTATTTGTGGCCAGCGACGCCAATTTTTGGGAGCCCCGAGGGGAATTTTTAATGTCCCGACCAGAATTTATGGGAATACCGACAGTAATTTTGGGTCCCAAGTGCGATATTTTGGGGCTTGCGCTAGTTCGCGGGGCGAATTGTACCTATCTGGGCCTCGGCGCGATTTTGGCATTCCCGGCGCAAATTTGTGGGCCCGGTGCAAGTTTTTTATGCCGGTTGTATTGATTTATAACCTCTAATTCTGGGGGCCCCGACGCGAATCTATGGGTACGCAGAATCATTTTTTGAGACTCAGATGCGATTCTTTGGTTCTTGGAAGCCCACCTCTTCAGGATGGAGGGGGGGGGGGGCTATTTGCCTCTGGTATGCCACTGCGGCTGCTCAACGAGTTTGTTTTTCAGCCGATGGCAACCTTCAGAGTGAAAAGGCCCTCAGGAGAACTTTCTTTCAGGACCTGTTCTGAATTTTCCGGTGCGCGGGTCAACTCGAAGGAGTCATTTTGTGATTTTTTGGGTCGACTTCTATTTTTTTGTAAGCCTCCTACGCGAAATTTGTGGGCCTCGGTACGATCCTTCGGGCTTCCAGTGCATTTTTTTCCGGTTCTCCAACGTGCTTCTCTTCCGGGGCCCGACGCGTTTTGGGGGTCTTTGACGCAATTTGTGTGGTCGCAGAGTAACATTCCGGGTGGGAATTGATCTTTGGGAGGTCAGCTGCGACTTGTGGGGCTCCGACGCGACTTTTTGGGCACAAAGTGATTTCCAATGGCAGCGGCGCGACGTTTTAGGGTCTAAGTGAGATTTTTGGAACCTGTCTTCATTTGTTGGGATGCCTATTGCGAGTTTTAGTGGCCTCGATACGTATTTGGGGGGTCCAACACGTTTTGGTTTCTTTCGGAACCATTACAGGGACCCCAGAGTGATTTTCCACGTCCAGACTGACTCTTATTTCGTTGCCCCGGCTTCATTTATTGGGTGTTCTCGATGAGACTTTCGGGCCCCGGTGCGACCTGTCGAGCCCGTAGCGTGACTTGCATGGGCCAGGGCGCGACTTTTCGGTACCTTCAGGCTCAGCGTGATTTTCAGTGGCAAACCTTTTGGAGACCCCATTATGATTTTCAAGAACCCGGCACGACTTCTGACCTCCAGCTTGAGGTTCTGGGCTCAGGCACGAACTTTTGAAGCCCCCAGCGTGATCTTCAGAGGCCAAGCCCGTCTTTCTGCGGCACCCATCGTGATTTTCAATGACTACGGCACGACTTTTGTGTGTCCCCAGCGTGATTTTATCGGTGCCCGGTGCAACTTTTTGGGGCCCCAGCGCGATTATCAGGGGCCCCGACCCGACCTTTTGGGATCCAGCGTGATTTTGAGGGCCTGGCCAGTCTTTCTGGTGCCCATTGTTGTATTCGAGGACCCCGGCGTGACTTCCGGTCTTGTTGGCCTCCAGCGTGATTTCCAGGTGCCTGGCCCGACCTCTTATGGCCTTAGCGTGATTTTCTGGGGCCCTGACGCGATTTATCAGCGTCCCGGCACGAGCTTTTGGAGGCCCAGCGGTATTTTCAGGGGCCCGGTCCAACATTTCGGAGCCCTCAGCGTCATTTTTAGGGTCCCGGAACGAGTTTTGAGACCCCAATGTGACTTTCAGGAACCATGGTGGGATTTTGGGAGCCCAATCGTAATTTTCAGGGACCCATGCGCGACTTCTTTTTGGGACCCCAAAGTGATTTTTATGTTCCCGGTGTGATTGTTGGGGACACCAGCAGGATTTTTAGGGAACCTGGCGTTATTTTTCCGAACCCCGGCGCGATATTGGAGGCCCACAACCTCTCATGGGGAAAGGGACTGCTCCAACGCCTCCCTTCGGTACGCCATTGCGCATGTCCCAATGATTGTATAGTTTAACAATGACGTCTAGGTGTTCATCGTACAAAATCGACTTTCCTATGCCAATTTAACTGCTTGCACCATACGTAGTGTTCAGAAATATACACACTGCATTTGGCCTAAATTCATCCCATTATCTTCGGGGTTCTTAAATCTCAGCCTGGACGTACACATCACTGGACGATGAAAAACCTTCATAGTAACCGCCGTTGTAATTCGGTGTTTTAATGCTCTTAATCCAAATGTCTTCATTGAATAGATTATGAGATCAGAGTCCATACTAAGCAGATATTGTTACATATACCATGAGCCCACCATCTTACCGAACCATTTCTGTTGAACGACATAATTTGAATTAAATGTTTAACGTGCTGTCAATGCCACTGCGCAGTTACCCAGCTGAAGATGCACTGGGGTCAGTTGCCATGCTCGTCATGTGCTTTCTCAGGTCACATGACAAGCATCACTCGTTACTCGTCACATCATCACTCTTCATATTACTCCTCATGTGACCTTGTCAGGTCGCATCACGAGCGCCTAATCCTCTCTGGGGATTCTAAGATTCTGAGAGGCGTTCTCGCATTTGAAGTTGATATAATAGTGTGTGGACTTCATCATTGTATCTATGCTACCATAATAAATTATGGAAATAGGTATTTTGCTATATTGGAAGCCAGCACGTATAATACCCAGGTATCTCAATCAAAGGGTCGGATATCTGTGTGCTGTGCCAAACTACGAAAATCCATTGAAATGTGGAAATTTGTACGTTATATTCCATACTACAGCACGCAATGGATGTATTGTGGTAGTAATTTGTATGCTTCAATAATCAAAATACATGTAAATGTTGAAGTGTATGGCAGCTAGGACCAAGGCCGTTTATAATATATAGCTCTGTAATATGAAGGCAGGGAAATTGCACTTGCAAATTGTATGTTTTACCTTGATTGTGTTACGTTACTGCCCTCATCCTATACAATTTTCTACTCTAGGCAATGTTAATGAAATCGATGTTAAATATGTTAGCAGTGAAGGAACCACAGTGAAACTCTAGTATGAATGTATTTTGGCACTGACTGGCAAATTATCTGACTTATAGTCTTTTCATAACATAATATAATGGGTGAATATCCATATATCTGTTGTATTACATCAACTCCTGAATTAGTTGCGTTGTTGTAGGGTCATGTACAGGTGTGCAATGGGCGCTAAATGACCAAATCTGGTCGATGCGCACTAAAACTCAAATAACCAACCTACAAGTGTGCATGACTTAACAAATGAAGTGCTACGATGTGATATGTACAGTTTTTACTTAGTTATGGATTGCAGGGAGTTTTTCACATATTCAAATGTGTGCATGCTGCATTTTAGGAATTTTAGATGTCTCAAAAGTAGGAGGGCCAGCTACCATTTCCCCCACCCACCCCCCACCCCACCCCACTCTGGAAAGTGGGTGGGCCATGGCCCCCTGCCCCCTCCCCTGTCCCTACGCTTATGCTCGTCACAGCAGTTGCCCAACCAGAGGCCTGCCCATTGAACACCACTCTCTGCCTTCGTCACCCCAAGTGCTAGAAGTAATAGTCAGATAATTTCCCGAGTTAATTTGCTTCATTATGCGGCAATGGTGCGCTTTGAATATGGTGGCTGACGAAGGCGTAGAAAGGTAGGACAAAAGTGCAGGCATGGGGCTGTGGTGCAGCCTGGACACTTCCCTCAGTTTACTGTTTTCATACCACGCTCATGTGCGATTCATGGGTACAGTTCCTGAAAAGTAACGTTCATGACTTTCTGCCCCTGTCCCCTCTGCCGTTCTTGCAGCCGCGGTGATTGGTTCCAAATGCAGTAGGCATGGGCGTCAGGTTTAGCTGGTGCCCATGGTCTGGTGCTTACAGTGTTTCTGCGAGTATGGGTGTCAGTAAAATTACTGACGAAAATTGCTGGTTGGCTAAAAGCACCGATGGACTTTACCTTTACCTTTTCCTAATTACAGGCGAAGTGTTCCTTAAAAGTAGCAGGCCACGCATTATCTCATACTTTTTCTCATTGTACAATATGAACCGTGAATACGCAGAGCTAAAGCAGTCAGAACGAGGTGTGAATGCGTGGACCTAAAATGGCATACCCAGTCCATAGCGCTATTATGCACCAAATGCTTAGGTATGTAATGGCGTTTGGAGAAAACTCAATGTCAGGACAGGTCGCTAGAATATAAGCTGTAGATAGTAGAGTGCAAGAAAGTAACGGTGTGGAATTGGTTGAATACCAGAGGTTAAGTGAATCTGACTTTTGACTTCTCCTTGAAAGACGCTTTGATTAAGCATTGTAACGCACACGGTAGTGTACCAGTTTTTTTATTTGGTGCGTGTAAGTTGCTTCAGATGGGCCATCGCTGTTCCAGACTATGCCACCCTTCGGTACTCCATGGCAAAGCCGAGAGTGCGTGTTATCTGCACCGAGCAGGAATTTGTGACGTATGTGGGTAATGCTAGGAGACAGCAGCAACATGCTTATGGTGATTAGCTTCAGCATCAGTCTAGATTCTGACATAGCTGCCTCCACTTGACTGGCGAGCTTTGCATTGCAAATAACACCCAAGTCTTGGATTCCCATCCGCCGCTAGAGAATAAGTATTAGTAGAGTGACCAGCGCTTTGGGCTGTGAGCGTGAAGACTAATGGACTACTAATGGACAGTGAATGAGTGAAATATAGTCGTGGCATAGAGTGAAAACTAGTGGTGGCATAGAGTGAAAACTAGTGGTGTCATAGAGTGAAAACTAGTGGTGGCATAGAGTGAAAACTAGTGGTGGCATAGAGTGAAAACTAGTGGTGGCATAGAGTGAAAACTTTGGGACCGAAACCCGGGGCCAGCCAGTCTGATGTCTGATGTCTGATGTCTGATGTCTGATGCCTGATGTCTGATGTCTGATGTCTGATGTCTGATGTCTGATGTCTGATGTCTGATGCCTGATGTCTGATGTCTGATGTCTGATGTCTGCCAGTCTGATGTCTGATGCCTGATGTCTGATGTCTGATGTCTGATGTCTGCCAGTCTGATGTCTGATGCCTGATGTCTGATGTCTGATGTCTGATGTCTGATGTCTGATGTCTGCCAGTCTGATGACCAAACCTAGTTGGGCCACGTGAAATTGAGCTGAAGCCCGGTCAAAAGACCAGTTTTTCAATATATTATTTTTCAACAAAAAAGTACTACCATTGGTTCAGTTCAATTAATGACAAATGCACTGTTCACATCGACCTGCAAAGTCTCGTTCACTCACAGATCACAGATTGAAGATAAATATTTTATCAACTTTCATTTAAAGGCATTGGCAGGTAGTCATAGGAACATCATGATGGTTACAAAATAATCCCCACAACACGTAGGTACTCCCATTACCTGCCATCCTCAAACTAGTATCCAAGGAAGCAGCAAAATTAGGCAATATTCCCAGGCTTTGACTTGTTCAGTATTTAATAATTTGTCAAATGCTGCACCACGTACTTAATAATAAAACCACATCACCGCCAGATTCTGATACCAATATGTCTGTCATTTTCTTCGGTCTTCAAAAGCTACGGTAACCTACTATTTATTAAAACCGATACACTTAAATGGTCTGCCTTCCTATAGTTGCCTGCGTCACGTTCGGCTTCAGCCTGTATCCTTGATGTTCTGAAATATCTAAAATTGATTTCGTTGTGACTGTGAGATGTTTCACTTAGCCAATGAACCAGGTGACCATTAATGATTACACTGAACTCGAAGTACTCGACAAAGTAGTACAAGACGAAGTACAATGAACTCGAAAAAAAAGCTCCATGTTTGGATGTGAATACAAACTGACAATTGAAATCACAACAACGCATGGCCATCTTTAAACAAGGATGGCTGAAAATAAGGTAGCACAGCAAAATTTACAAGGATCGACAATCAGCTAGAACACCTACAGTGGTGATGATGGTGGTGAGTACACATTGTGAGCATTGTGGGCAGTTTTGCTATTGGATAAGGTTGTTTGTATTTAAATTTAAATTAATTTAGGTATGATTTGAGATCATCTATTTCTAAAGCATAATTATGCCACACTACGCTCAATTTTGTTGAATTACATTCCCTGTCCTTCATCTCAGGACATTGCGTACTGATTGACACCACACAAGGTAGAAACATGAATCGTCTTCAGTCATTGCAGCCTATATTGAAGAAATAAAATATGCTCAGTGATATGTTTTAAGAAAGATTCGATTGTTGTTAATAGTTGGCACAACATGTAACAAAAAATGATGGGCCTGCGTCATGTACCTGTTGCATGAAATGTGTTGAAAGAAACAAGAAGGAAACGATAGAAGATTCTTACCTATTTTTCCAAGCACCTAAGCCTTTAAGAAGATATTGAGTGGCGATGGTACTAATTAATAGGAGCTAATTGTGATGTGGCGTTTGGTTGTCCTTATTTTTTTGTCAGTGTATTGTGCTGTTCCTAGGTTGTTTTTGCGGCATTCATTGATTGAATGCATGCGGCCCACCTACCAAATTTTAAAAAGTCCCCGGATTTCGACCACTATTTTTTCAAAGGGGCCCCTTTTATTTTTTACACAATAATTAGTGACCAACTTAATTGTCCTGCGGAGGGGGTCTAATAATGCGTTCATTGATGATTCATTACTTGAGGTTGTATGCTCGGTAGCCAGTCAACGTCAAGTCCCCTTAATACCAAGCAGTGGCGTACCTAGGATTTGCGCTATGGGGGCTGATGGATTTGCAGGCGGTCCACCTACCCAATTTCAAAAAGTCCCCGGATTTCGACCACTAGTTTTTCAAAGGGGCCCCATTTATTTTTTAACAAAATAATTAGTGACCAACTTAATTGTCCTACGGAGGGGGTCCAATCTACCATCATCGTTTCTGAGTCACCGGTTTGCAATACTCTAACTCCTCCGATCCTGTTGCAAGGTTTTCTTTTGGTATCCCTTGATAAGTCACCTCAGCTCACAATTCTGAAATTACACATGTACAAATCACTCAAAATGTAAAATTTTCCAATTTCTGGCATTCCAGTTAATAACACCCGGTCGACAAAACGCCAACGTTCGTACAAATGCACACCCGCCTTGCGCATTCGGTGCATTCGCCACGCTACCTGCGATTCTCCGATTTCTGCTAGGCCTCCCACGTTTAGCTAACTGCTGTCAAATGATAGTTTTGTTCTATATTTGACGTGCGGAATGCTTCGGATGGGGGTTCGCTGGGAAAATGCGATTCTTCAATTCGATGATTAGTTCCCCTCTTCCCACATTTTCTGATGGTTAAGAAATCCGGAGACTTGCTGAGCTATGATGCACCTCATTAGTTAAATATCTCTTCTCTCTTTGGTTAAATATGCTTCCAGATTGACTACCGAACCGAGGCGCTGATTCGGTGTTCTTTTTTCGACCAGTTGTGTCTTTCGTCGTCTATGGATGTGTTTCATGGCTGCAGCCAATTTTTGTTAGGGGTCCGGCACATGTTTGAGACCACGGCTCTTTTCTAGAATTGTGTCGTTTTTTTGTGCACCGACGATATTTTTTAGGTATTGGCGCGTTTGCAAAGACCCCGATGTGTTTAATTAGTGCCCGGTCTTTTTGTTCCTTCTTTAGGACCATGTCGCTTTTTGAGGCTTCCAGCCTGTTTTTTAGGCCCCATGCTGTCCCAGGGATCCCGTGTGCCTCCGTTGTTTTTTTTTAGCCATATGTGTGTTTATTTAGAGCTGCAACGCATGCTTAAGGCCTTGCTGCTTTTTGCTAGACTCGGTATGCTTTGGAGAGCCCGGTGCAATTTGCGGCCTCCGGTTGTGCTCTTAGAGTCCCGCTGTGTTTATTTGGGGCTCCTGATCGCACATTTATGGGATTGCAGCACGATTTTGGGGGCTCCTGCATGATTTTTCGGAGACTGGCGGGACTTTTTGGACCCAGACGTGTGGTTCCAAAACCCCAGACGTGTGGTTCTCGGGCATTTATTTTTACGAATCTTTCCTTATTTTGGAGGGCTTCGACTTGATTTTTGTCGAATCCCGATGCGATTTTTGGAGCCACGCTGTGCTTGCAGAGGGGAATATTGGATGCCCCGACTCGTTTGTTTCGTCTACGGACAAGAATTTTGGGTCCCGAGTACGATATCTTGGGGCTCGTCACGAGTTCGCGGGGTGCGTTCCACTTAGCTGGCCGCAGTGCGGTCTTGGCGGGCCCCGGCTCAAGTTTTCGAGGGCTCGGTGTGAGTTTTTTGTGCCCGCTGTATTCATTTAGGACCCCCTACGCGAATTATGGTGGCCCAGACGCAAATTTGTGCAGTCCAGTGCGGTTTTTGGGGACCCCGGCGCGATTCTTGGGAGCCCACCCCTTTATGAGGTGGAGGCATTTTCCTCTTTGGTACGCCACTGCGGCTGCTCAAGGAGTTTATTTTTCAGCCGATGGCACCCTCCAGTGTAGAAAGACCCCTCAGAGATTTTCTTTCCGGACCTGTTCTGAATTGTCCGGTGCTCGAGTCGATTCGATTGAGTCCCCTTGTGATTTTTGGAGTCGGATTCTTCTTTGTGTAAGACCCCTGCGCGATATTTTTGGGCCCCGGTACGATTCTTCAGTCTCCCGGTGCGTTTTGGGGTCTTCGGCCTCCCAGAGAGAGTGACATTCCTGGTAGGAATTTATTTTTGGGAAGCCAGCTGCGATTTGTGGGGCTCCGGCGCAACTTTTTTTCCCCAGTGATTTTTTCAAGGGCAGCGGCGTGAAATTTTTGGATCTAAGTGCGATTTCTTTTGGGTCCTGTAGTCACTTGTTGGGATCCCTAGCGCGAGTTTTGGTGGCCACGGCACGTCTTGACGGGCCCAACACGTTTTGGGTGCTTTTGGAGCGATTATTGTGATCCCAGACTGATTTTCCATGTCCTGGATGTTCTTCGTTGCCCCGGCTTCATTTTTGGACGGTCCCGATGAGACTTTTGGGGCCCCGGTGTGACCTGTCGTTCCCCTAGCGTGATTTTCAAGGGTCCGGGCGATGCTTTTTGGTACCCCCAATATTTTGTGGTACCCCAAGGCTCAGCGTGTTTTTTTAAGGGCGCCAGCCCGAACTTTTGGAGACCCCGTCGTGAATTTCTTGAACCACAGCACGACATTTGGGCCCCAGCGTGATTTTCAGGGACCCAGGTTCGAACTTGTGAGGCCCCAGCGTGATTTTCAGAGGCCCCGGTCCGTATTTGTGAGCGCCCATCGGGATATTTAGGGCCCCCGTCCAATCATTTGGGCCCCAGCGTGATCTTCATGGGCCCGACCCGTGTTTTTGGGCCCCAGCGTCATTTTCAGGGGCCCCCAGCGTGATTGCCAGGGACCCCGACTCGACGTTTTGAGGCCCCAGCGTGATTTTCGTTGGCCCGGCTGAACATTTGGGGGGCCATAGCGGTATTTTCATGGTCCCTGTGCGACTTTTTGAGCCCCCAATATGATTTATAGGGGCACCGGTGCGCTTTTTTGGGCCCGGAACGATTCTTGGGGCCCCAATGCGATTTTCAGAGGCCTCGGTGCGATTTTTCGGCCCCCAGCCTCATCTTCAGGGGACCCTGTGCGGCTTTTTGGGGCCACAATATGATTTATAGGGGCCCGTGTGATTTTGTGGGCCCCAGTATCGTTCTCACGGGCCTCTGCGCGGCTTTTTGGGACCAAAATTTGATTTTTAGGGGCTCCGTACGATCTTTGGCGTCATTTACAGAGGACTCTGCGCGACTTTTTGGAGCCACAATGTGATTTTCAGGGTTCATGTTGTGATTTTGTAGGGCCCCAGCGTCATTTTCAGGGGTACCTGTTCGACTTTTCTGGCCCATTATGTGATTTTTATGGGCCCCAGTGCGATTTTTGGGGGACCCAGCGGGATTTTTATGGCACCTGGGGCAATTCTTCCGAACCCCGGCACTATTTTTGGGGGCCCCACAACCTCTCAGGGAGGCATGGCCTCCTTACCCCCCATTCGGTACACCACTGATATCAAGGAGTATTGCAATGAAGACTAAAATGGCGCCACAACTGGTTGTTCGGCTGGAAAGCTGACCATGGAATATAGATTGTACCGGATTTTATGTGAAAGTCGAAGAATGAAGAATATTGAGTTTTTAATTGTGAATATATCAGTAGATGATCGAAATATTGCATGTGTTGTGCAGTGTATATTAGTCAAACATAAGTGCCCAAAACCTTGTCCACGGCTGCAATGTTACTTTGCAGATTTACTGTGCAGTTTATTGTACTGTATCCATACAACCATGAACAAAAAGCAATGGCATCGTCATGCCAGCTTAACATAATGTGCTCCAATACTAGTCTGATGTTTTGGTCATTTTGGCCTCGTTTCACCCATACTTTCCTACTCGACATTTGATGAAACCTGGTGACATTTTTGGCTTTATTGCCGTTGCATGAAATCTTACTTTTGAAAGCTGCATTGCATGGATATGCTTGACCGATTGACTAACATCATTGATGGTCTGCTGTCTTCAGCAATTACCACACCAGAAATCTTAGAAGTATTTTAGGATTTATCATCAAATTATTCAATGCATAAGACTGACTGGAATGTTGAAATGGGCATCACCAGTTGCATGATGATTATTATCATTGGGTGTTTTGTAACTTATACATTCATTTAAAATGCATATAGTGGACTGACAAACCGGTTGAAAACAGACATGTATCCTAAATACTAGTCAAAAAGCCCTCCGGTCCTGGCCAGACTTTCTCACCAGGCCTTACATTTGCATTACATTTGCCACCTCTACTGCAATACAACTGACACAATTCATTTACGAGGTCAGACTCAACATGAGTGAAGGTGACCGTCACTACCGCACTGTAGCGCCAAAAACTTGTTCTAGCGTGTAATCCAGTGTGCAGCGAAACGCGGTATGTGGCGAATCAACAGCACGCGAGCTCCTTACAAGTGGCTGTGTAAACTATTGACTGAACGTGAGTTACGTATTTGCCTTCATCTAACTGCTCCCAAGCTGTATTCAAGCTCTCGGCCAAGTCCTGTCATTTCACAGACCGTCGAATCAAAATGGAAAACGAATACTTGTGTAGGTGGTGCTGTCACAGGTGCTGTCACAATCAAATCACAGGTGCTGTCACTTCACAGGCCGTGACATCAAAATGGAAAGCAAGAACATGTGCAGTTCCCAAGGGCTATCACCACAAACTCAAGACCAATTTTGCGTGATGATGAACGACTGCTTGGAATATACCAGCCATGTCCGGAAATACTTCGATGGTCTCAACACCAGAACGATGGGAATGGATGCTCAGGTGCAGCTCCCAACAGCCTTGATGGTTTCACAATCAGAACGGTGCGAATGAGCCCTCAGGTGCAGCTCCCAACGGCCTTGATGGTCTTACTATCAGAACGATAGGAATGGACCCTCGGGTGCAACTTCCAAGGGCCTTGGGCGAACTGGTGACGTTGATAAATACGAAGAGCACACGAGCTATATAACAGTTTGGAAATATCGATACGGTATATGGTGTGTGAGCTTATGCCAATGTGTAGTGTGATGACGGCTGTGAGTATATCAGCAAGGGTCAACATATGCTCCTTCGGAACATCTGAGAGGACCAATTCGGAAGTATAATTTTTAACATAAGAATGAAGTATCAAAATGGTTGGTTCATTGCGTTGCAACTATGTTTCAGCTTGTGAAGCCAATGAGGGACACCGTCAGGTTTGTGTCTCATCTGTGAAGGAATATTTTAGCAACGCAAATCCATGTTCTTAATTGGAGATAGAACCAAGGTTGTCAGCCACCCTCCTTCCAAGAATAATGTCTTGCTGAGCGGTGGAGGGGGAAGTATTGACAAAAGTCAGCATCGGTGAGTAAAAATTGGCATTTTCAAACTAACTTGGAATATTTGAAAACTTGTTATCCTTTTCAAATACCTAAGCGTTCATTCCAATCAGGCATGATGTGTGAATGTTGAACAACACAAATGTGGACACATCATGAAGGTTAGGATGAGTGCTGCTAAACTGGCGACTCACATGTTCAGGTTGGAATTGCACGAGCATCCCTAAAGGCAAATAAAGATCCCCTGACGTAGTCGGTTGTTTACGCAAGTTAGTGCTTAATGTAAATCGGATCATGCGTGAAAATACAGCCGAAGTCTTTGAATATGTGTATCACTATTTTACGTCACGATTATAATTGTGAACATACAGATACACATTTAGTGAGAAATGTATCAAGAAGGTCACTAGTAATGACTGAATGTCAACATGCATGTCATGTCGTGAGGAAACACGAAAAGATATTGCATAAGCATGTTCACTGGTTTCAGGACACGCTATGGCTGGAAAAATAGTCATCATTAGTCACATGAGCTCCGCCATGCTCATGTTCCAGCGAATTCCGAAACGAACACCCTGGGTATTTTATCAGAACACTGCACGGCTCGGCTATGGCGACATAACACAAGTGTTGTGCACAACTGTGTTCGCGTACCGGGAATTGGCGCTTTTTTCCGGAGAAGTGATCTTACTTCATCCGGAATGGATACCGATCGGAAGTCACTTTAGTTCATGCAGACCAGACACACTAATGTGAACACTGCGTTCGACTGCATCCAGGTGACATGAGCCACGCCACATTTACATAGCACCCCATCAACCACTGCCTGTCTAATGTATATGCACACTGCCGTAACCCTTGGGGAAAGTCGTGCAGCACTGCTCTGAACACTAATAGTACATCTGATTTGGAGCCAATTCTGGTAGTCTGGAGAGCGGGATTAGGTTGCAGGATTGTGAACTGTCGTAACCAGGGTGGCATAGACATCATTCACTTATATCGAGTCAATATCAGGGACATTTTCCTGAGATAACCAGACAATATCTACGTAATGAACAAGAAATGGTATCCGAGCTTGTGTGACGCCGACAGGGCTGACAGTGGTTAGGAATTGACCATCTCCACATAAGTCAGAAGGCCGATGCTTTTCATGAATACATGGTCTTGCGTTGGTCGACCCCTCCTCCAAGAGATATTTACCAACACTACATAGCATCACAAGAGCATCCTCACAAGAGCAGAGCGAATGCGGTCCGACCTTGACCTGAATGGAAGCGCAACTGATTCAGTCCAACAGTCATGAAGACAGATACGACAGCCGGCGAGGTTATCGTATGAATCGTCACAAACGCCGAGACACACAGGCCAATGACCCGACCTTGACCGGGCAATACTGGCGGGTGACCTGAGCTTCATCGGAACATGCAGGCGGATGACATGATTTTGATCGGAACGCAGCTTCGGGTGACCTGGCTTTGACCGGTATCCAGACAGGTCGTCCTACCTCGACAGGTACGCAGATGCAGATGAGGGTGACCTGGAGTTGACCGGTACCCTGGCAGGTCGTCCTACCTTGACAGGGATGCAGATGCAGATGAGGGTGAGATCGGCCGATGCCAGACTGGCCAGGAAGGTGTTGGTAACCGACTTCATGCGCCTGTTGCCGGTGATGGCCACCAGTATGAGCACGTTGCCGATGAAGCCAATGATGAACGTGAGCGAGTAGACGACCAGCGCGGTGGCCAGCTCTCCCCAGAAGAAGATCTTGACCGACTGCTCGGCGTCGTAGTCGGGTGACCAGGTGACATTTGGCGCGTCGTAGTCGGGTGAAGAGGTGACATTTGGCGCGTCGTCCGTGCCGGCAACAGACGAACTCATCGGTCTGGCAGCTGGCGTCACGTTCATTGTGACGCGGATTACTGAGCAGATTGAGCAGCTCACGAGCAGGTCAGGGACAGCTCACAGAGAGCTCGTGGAGTTGGTCACAGGACAGCTCAAAATGTTGGGACAATAAGACAGGACGAGTGGATGGCCACGACCCGGGTCACGGTGTCCCGGTACAACCCATCGCAGTAGTTCACGCCGCTAAATCACCGTCGGATTCAGGCCACACAATCTCTGCTCCAATTCACCGCTCGCGGAGAGATTCACACTCAACAACAATACTACAAATCATACCATCCAATCGCACAAGTCCGTGCAAGAACGCGCAGGGTCCGTCCGCCCTGGGAGGCGCCGACTGATGACTCGTTTGGCGCACGTCCGACCGCGTGCGTGTTCACTCGGTAGACTGAGCAGGCGGCCGCCGCGCCGTGAACGGGCCACGGCTGGGCCGGCTGCGCCGTCACCGCTGCGCCGTCCCAACCGGCGCCGGCAATGACGCAGTATGCAGGTTAGCATTGTAGGATTAGGATTAGGAGCATTATAGATACCACTCCACCAACACACACTCCAACACGCACTCCAACACACACTCCAACACACACTCCAACACACACTCCAACACACACTCCAACACACACTCCAACACACACTCCAACACACACTCCAACACACACTCCAACACACACTCCAACACACACTCCAACACATACTCCAACACACACTCCAACACACACTCCAACACACACTCCAACACGCACTCCAACGCACACGCCAACACGCACTCAAACACGCACTCCAACAAGATTTCAACACGCACTACAACACACACCAACACGCGCTTCAGCACGCACTATCATGCACGCGCATGCACCCATAGCAGTAGCGTAAACAGCCATCCACGAATGGCGTCGGACGTACATGAGCCGATTCGCTTTCCGATTTGAAATAAATGGCTACCTGGTGGTGCCGTCCGACGTAGACGAGCCGACTTGCTTTAAAAATGATCATGACGTGAAACGATTACGTAGAGGTGTCATCGGACGTACATGAGCCGATTTGCCTTGCAATTCACAACGTAAGACGGTTGCCCAGAAGTACAACGGACGTAGATGATCCGACTTGCAAAACACTGTTCTATCCTCATGTACATCCCTGCATGAAAGCATGCTGCTACAAATCACTACTAGCAACTAGCACGCGGCAGCCGGCGTGACAGGCGGTGTGGACATTTACCTCCTTGCCAGCACGGTAAGGATCCAACGGTGCTTTATGACAAGAGTCCGCTAATACGGCGTATCGGAAATCGTAAAGCTTTTGGTACGGGATTGTTATTTGGGTTTTAGTGCCTTTAAGCATGCTGATTTTTTTTTAATGACAACGAAACATATATGTGACGTCATCCTCTTTTCCTCTTTTTCTTTTTTTGTACCCATGTTGTCAGGTTTTGGGAGTATTGTGCAACATAGGAACTAATGGTGACAAACACATCAACATGCACATTGTTCGAACCATCTCGGAGAAATAGGCCCATAAAAAGCAAAATCAGTGTTGTATGATGAATATTTCGAAAGCTACAAACAAATTAAAACTACGTATTTTGGCACGTTTAGCCATAATGCGCAATACCAAATTAAACTACGAATTTGAGTTCAGTTCCTCAATCTGCAGCAAAGAAGATGTAACTCTGAATATGAGACCTTCTGCTGTGAGTGTGCACTGATGCGAAAGCTATATCTGTCTTACTAATGTCGTGAGAAGAACAAAAATCACTGTTTTGTGACGATTCATGTCATTAGGTTCATCCAGAGGTGCAAAAAAGTACCCGCTTATCCTCCATGGAGGGTAACAGATGGACCTGATAACGCGCAACTCCTTAGTAGCACAGTCGTGTCGAGAAAATTAGCAGCCCCCACTGTGTTAAAATTGATGCTTCATGTAAATGAAGATGCTGACCAGAATTGCATGTATTAACTTTGTGAAACTGTAGCAGGGGTGGATCCAGAAATTTTCAGGGGGCACTTGTCTGAAGTATCGCCATTTCATCAGAGGGCCACCAGTGTGGAAGTTCCCGGAACGACGCATTCGGCAGATAAAAAAATTCGTTGATCGGGGGAGGGTGTGCACCCAAGCATGTTGAAATGCCGCCTTTTCGTCTCAAACGGTCGCCTGTTGGTCTTAGGAGCTGCCTTGTCCTCTGAGAGAGGAGCCTTTGGCTGAAAAATCCCTGGAGCGGAAGGTGGGCGGGTGCACTTGATCTCTTCTGGAGGGGCACCACCCTTTTATGCGGAGGGAATACATGCCTCCAGTGCTCCCCCCACCCGCTGCATCCGCCTCTAATTTGAAGATATTTGGGGATATTATTTCGTATTGTGGTAGCAACACAATGCGAGGAAACTACACAACGTGTATTATTTTTACCGTAGGTAATTATAAAATCTGATTGGTCGGATACCAGGGAAGCGCAAGCTGATTAGTACCATGGTTGAGATGGCATACCCATTGAAGAATGTGATGTCTTCTGTGATGTGATGACTCCAACCTCTCGAGTCGTTTGGCCCAAGACAATGCATACCAGGTATCCAGCGATACAACATGTACGAACATTTTGTTGAAGATGATTTTGTAAAAAGAAATCTTGGTTGTTGGTTTTCCAGCTAATGTGTTGGACATTTCGACGAAATTTCGCTACATTTGTATTAATTATGTGACTTACGACCCCATGTATACGGCTTCATTGCGGTAAGATCACCAAAACATTCCATTTTTTAACATGACAATCTGTTCTGCTTTTGGTTTGTGGGCTGAGTGGCGAGGGCCGTGCAGTGCGTTGATGTCTGGAAGTGCATTTCGAGGAAGGCACCAATATGTCCTCTGTAATATTATCCAGGCAGGTCAGGTGTGGTTGCCCAAACTGCCCTTTAATGACATGCGCTACACTCTTGCGCGCCACCAAAGAAGAGTGCACCCTGAAATGCCTCTCCACATACTGGACACTGTCTGCGAGCCTAATGGAAGATTTTCTAGTTCGGCAGCAGTTCCTAAGGTGAAACAACAAGCTCTAAGTGGAAATTTTGCTATGTGGGATGTTATGCACTATGTAGTAATTCCCATTTACCCCCAGGCAAAGGGAAGTGCCCCAGCCTGTAAAAGAGACCTTGCCCTTGTCTATTGTAATTATTATGTGCAAAGGAAGGACATTGTACCACAAATAAAGGGAGGTGGTGAGACGTTCATTAAGCTTTGAGCCAATCTTAATCTGTGTTGCTTAATCTATCTGGTTTATGTAAGGTTTGGTTATATTTTCAATCATGTACCATTCACTGCGAGGAATGCTCGTCTCATTCTGTGAAGGATGCTCAAGTGCACCCTTCTGCTGAGTGAATTTTAAGTTGATGGTGCTCCCCTAATAAATTGGTAAATTATTATTGCATAGTAATTTTGGATTTTTGGGGATTTCCCTTTCCGCTGCGATGTTTATGAATGTGCTTAGCATGCTGCGACCAATCATTTTTTATTAAGAGCTTGGAGGAAAATTAACAGCTTGGAGTTATGTAAACGGAGTTATTGATCAAAAGTAACATTTTAAAAAATAACCTGTAACCTAACCTCCCATGCAAGAAAACAAATTATTAGTTTAAAAATGGAA
>JAOTOM010005020.1:0-35000 GCA_034440615.1 Ashinkailepas kermadecensis | reverse complement strand
TACTTTGAAATGTTCCCCCGTAAAACAGGAAAGCATGGGAAAGGTTATTGTATGTTCATATTTACTGCAATAAAACCATCGTCCAATATTTTCTGTTTTTCCTGCTACAAGAGAGCAACATTTAACGTACTTACCGCATTGCTCTGTGGTGATTGTGAAATTGGGCTCAGCATATACGACATAAAGCTAAATGTTCATAGGCAGTGATAAGGAGTGAAACTTGCTGCAGGGAAGTTTTGCTCCCCAGAGCTTATCTGACATTTTTCCTCCTCAGATGTCTAATAGTCAAACTTCCTTGGCACGTAGAGAGCTAGTCAGGACCTCGAAGTTTGCGATATTTAAAACCCCGGGAGTATTAATTCAATACTCTGAGCCTCCATCTCAGAGCTCTGATTCACCATCTCTTGACAGGCACCTCAAAATCCAGCACTTCTATGTTGTGCAGTTAGTCAACAGTTAAACGGCCACAATGCTTCAGATTTTAATGGTGCAGCGAGATATACGAGTTATTACTATAGCTTCATCTTGACACAGACAGGTACAACTGCTTCGCATACGATCTCCAACTCATACTGACCGGTCTCCAATCACGCTATTCTCCCAAGTATTCAAGCGGCTACATCACCAACAGTCACGCAGCGATTTTCAGTCAGTCTCACATACCTCAAGTACCGTAGTGTGGGGCCCTGGCGGCTGGCACCACGGCTGACTAAGCAGCGATAGCCCGGCCAACGGCGGCTCGGATGATTTCCTGTCGCGAGACCTTCCGCTGCATGACCGAGGGAGGGTAGATTTCTGGAATGAAAATGCCCCCACAGGAAGCTTCGCTATATTGCTAATCGGCGGGAGTTTTTGTCCCCAAGATATCATTTTTACAATGGTACATCTGAACACCGGACATTGAAAATGAAGTGGATGAAATCCAAGGATTTTTTTTTGTGGGTGGGTGGGTGGGGCGGGGCAACCTGTCTATCCTGTCAAAACTTCCCGCGTCCCTGGTTTGTCCCCCCCCCCGCAATTTCTAAACCGTACCTAAACCCATGATCATATCTTCCGAAACCAGAACTTTACATTGTAAAATGTTTGGATTACTTCCTGCTATGTTTTTATTAATTGTGTGAAAGTATGTGGTGCAACTAACTAGCAACTACATTGTCATAAGCATTCTCTCAGGCACCCATAGTGTCAAATGCATGCAGAAGTAGCTTAAGCTGGATTCATTCCATTGTTCCACCAGTTCTTAGCCACCATCAAACTTGTTTGCAATATAGATAGCTGCAATCACGCTGATATCAATGAGCCTGTGGATATCTTGCCTGTAATCACATTCAGCAACTTAGCTTCCCACATGTAGCTGGTCGGCCAATCCTAGCTCGAGGCTAGTGGTGTGTGGGAGTGCAGCGGCAGGGAGGAGTGAAGGGCGGATAATGTAGCCGGCAGACAGTCCACGGCCGACACCTATCGCGCCATATCTGCTGCTGCTCCGCAGAAAACGGCGATTTACTGCGACATGCCCTTGCAGCCGGAGCTGGTGTCAGTTGACGACGTGCATAGCTATCAGCTGACGGCCAGCAATGGTGTTCGTTGACTATACCACTACCAGCTGGCGGTCCGCACCAGCACCAGCTAGCGGTCCGCACCAGTGTCAGCTGTCGATCAGCACCAGCACCAGCTGGCGGTCAGCACCAGTGTCAGCTGGCGATCAGCACCACTACCAGCTGGCGGTCCGCACCAGCACCAGCTGGCGGTCCGCACCAGTGTCAGCTGGCGATCAGCACCAGCACCAGCTGGCGGTCAGCACCAGTGTCAGCTGACGATCAGCACTACTACCAGCTGGCGGTCCGCACCAGCACCAGCTGGCGGTCCGCACCAGTGTCAGCTGGCGATCAGCACCAGCACCAGCTGGCGGTCAGCACCAGTGTCAGCTGACGATCAGCACTATTACCAGCTGGCGGTCCGCACCAGTGTCAGCTGGCGATCAGCACCAGCACCAGCTGGCGGTGAGCGTCAGTGCCAGCTGGCGACCAGCACTAGCACCAGCTGGCGGTCAGCACCAGCACAAGCTGGCGGTGAGCGCCAATACCAGCTGGCGGTCAGCATCAGTGTCAGCTGACTGCACCAGAACCAGCTGGCGGGCGGGATCATTGCCAGCTGGCGGTCAGCACCAGCACTAACTGGCGGTCGGGACCATTACCAGCTGGCGGTCAGCACCAGGACCACTGGCGGTCAGCACCAGTACCAGCTGGTAGTCAGCGCCAGTATGAGCTGGCGGTCAACACCAGTACCAGCTGACGGTCAGCACCGGTATCAGCTGGTAGTCAGCGCGAGTACCAGCTGGCGGTCAGCACCAGTACCAGCTGGTAGTCAGCGTCAGTACCAGCTGACGGTCAGCACCAGCACAAGCTGGCGGTGAGCGCCAATACCAGCTGGTGGTCAGCATCAGTGTCAGCTGACTGCACCAGTACCAGCTGAAGGGTGGGACCATTGCCAGCTGGCAGTCAGCACCAGCACTAACTGGCGGTTGGGACCATTACCAGCTGGTGGTCAGCAGCAGGACCACTGGCGGTCAGCACTAGAGTCAGCGGGCGGTCAGCACCAGCACCAGCTGGCGGTCAGGACCAGTACCAGCTGGTAGCCAGCGCCAGTACCAGCTGGTGGTCAGCACCAGTACCAGCTGACGGTCAGCACCAGTACTAGTTGGTAGTCAGCGCCAGTACCAGCTGACGGCCGGTGGTTGCATCTCTTCCGTCGCGGCTGCCCTGACGGCAGGTACGCCTCTGTTGTCGTTGGTGTGCGTTATCTTCCAGCGTGGTTGCCCGGGTGACTGCGAACAGAGGAGCACGAATTATCCCCCCCTCCCAAAAAAAAACAGATTGTCAGTAGGATGGATGAAGATCCCACTGACGTCGTTGGACGACGTGACGTATGATACTAATGTACTGATTTCACGATGCCCACCTTCTGCACCAGAGTCAGGTGACAGGTGCTCCTGTCCACTGACCAACGACAGGTAACAGGTTCTCCTGTCCGGGGCGATTGACCAACAACAGGTGGCAGGTTCTCCTGTCCGGGGCGATTGACCAACGACAGGTGGCAGGTCCTGTTCGGGGTGACTGACCAGCGACAGGTCCTCGTTGTGCCCCCTCCCCCAGCGTAAATATTGTGTGGCAGTTTTAGATGGAAACGTTCTAGCTTCCTGTGGCGTGACCATGTGCATGTGGAGACCCAAAATCTGACGTTGGATTATTGTGAAGCATAGTCTAGTGCTGAAGACCAGAGTGCTCTCCTAAACGTAAAAGAGCAAAGGTGACAGAAATGGCTTGCTGCCGCAGTTCCGCATTTTTAGACGGCCTTGATCGGTCATTCCCCTGGGCTTGAGTGACGCCACGTGTTGCATTCCTGCAGATCGGGTCGGTCGGTCTGATCACTCCACCAAGGTGATTAAAGTATCTAAATCGTTTCCCAAGTGCGAGTGATTTCACGACACGTTTGTCCTTGACGACAAAGAAGCCGGGTACAAAGTCATACTTAGAAACATCATCAAAGCTGTGCACAAATCGACACTTCAACACAGAGGACGGCAGTGTGCCTTGATGATGATAAAGCCGTATACAAAACGACACAAGAGACATCAGTGAGCGCTCGGTCAGTTAATGTTATGCGATAGTGATTAATGAGAGACATGAAGTCCACCATACGTCTATTTTGATGGTCTCCTTATCGTCTCACCTTTCCCCGATGTATTATATTCTGGCTTACGAACTGCACTGCCCAATAATTATCTATTTCCATATCTAAGCAACTTCATCAAGTAATATTGCTTTGGTATGCTGATCATCGCTGTTTTTCCCGCCTGGGGGCTATTTGACATTTTGCATGCCTTTTTTGCATTCACGAGTACGGATTGTGTCTCTCTCTCTCTCTCTCTTTATCTCCCTGTTTGATAAGACTGCACTCAGAAACAATTTTGAGAATTGTACCTTAAAGCACTCTTATGAGCTCCATGTGTCCTCTCCACAGGGTTTGTTCTCACAACATTCCTTTGGAATGGCTCGTACCACACGTGATGGAGACCATTCAAGATATGACCGCTCTATGTTCTCATCCGAGACCATAGATTTATAATCTTCGAGAGTCTCTGAGAACCGTGTGCAGTCTCACTATGGAAGGTGCTGCCGCCTGGCGGAGCGAGAGTGCTGCCATCTGTTTTGTTGTGCCACCAGTCCAGTTTTATGACCAACAAATATGCTCGCAGTCAGGGGCCCACAGTGTGTTCGTACCGGACAAGGCACATATTTTCCTAGATAATTTTAAGCAAAGGGGCCACAAAACTAAAAGTGGAATATGAAATAGAACTATAACACAGAGAGTCCCATAGCCAGAGGACCACTTGAAGAAAAGGACTCCTGCTCAACAGAATCCCTTGCCAGCGGAGCCTCCCCTAATCAGAGCTGACTATCTGATCAAAATGAAAGTGTCCCAGACCAAAAGGGTCCCCGACCGGGGGGACACCTGACCAGTGATGAACCCCAGTCAGAGTGGCTTCCCTGACCAAAAGGGTCCCTGACCAGAAGAGCTCCTGACCAAGTTGCTCCTCAATCTGGGCCCTGACCAGGGGCCTGACCAATGGAGCCCGCTATCCGAGACGGGATCTCTGACAAAGCCGGCTCCTAACAAGAGGGCCTCTAGCCAGTGATGACGCCTCCTGACCGGAACTGGGACCTTTTGATCAGGGGGGCTCCTTAGCTAGGGACATGGGCAGATGCATGGAAAGGTAGCGCCCGTCTGGCCGGGGAAGTCGCCCCTTCAGGATGACTTGAGTGCACTCCTCCCCTCGCTCAATGGATTTTTGCTCTTTGATTTTTTAGAAGGAATTGCTCCATTTCAGCATGCTCGAGTGCTCCCTCAAACCCGCTCTTCGCCGCTCAGATATTTTTGTTTCAGTCGGAGTCGCCCATCCGTAGAAATGTGCCTCCCTCATGAAAATTCCTGTATCCACCCCTGGCCAGTTAGGACCCTCTTATCTGCCCTGATTAGAGGGCTCCTGATGCACTATGGCCCAGGGGGTGGGCGGATCCAGATACAAAGGGGGCGATCGTCCTCCCCCTTGAGACCCACAAGATACCCCTTCTACTAGGAAAAGAGGCTCCTCCAGGACGCTCGAGTCAGTCCCAATATTTGTTTTCAACTGTATGTGCCCCCCACCACCCCACACACACAAAAAATCAGAATTCAACACCCGTGAACCCCAGTTAGAACCAAGTCACAACTTCTTCGAAAGTCAAGTGGGAGGCACAAATAGGGTCCGAAGTCAACAATTTCGTTGCCGTATCTCTGTGCGAAGCCAGGTTACTATCATTCGTTTCCATTCCATTCGTTACTAAATGACGTCATTAACATTTTATTCGCATATATTACACTTTTTTAAATCAAAATAGATATAATTTGTATATCTATATATAACGCATGTGAAAAAGTTAGTAAAAAGGAAGGATCCAGTCATGAACATTCAATGAACGAACTAAGACTTCATCAAATCAACGGAAATTCTCTGCTGATTTTAGTGAGCATTTGAATTCAAGTTTGAACGATCTGAGCCAACGACGATTGATATCCACTGCTTCAAGCCTCCTTAGCTGAAGTTTGAGTTGAAACGTTTTGCTAATATTGAGTGATATTCGACTGATTAGCATTATGTAGTCAGGAGTTGTGAATTGCTTGACAAAGCCTGCGAAGCCAGGGTAGCGGTTGGAGACGAATGATGCTGTGCCAGTCACGGCAGATAGCTATTACTATCCATATTAGTATGTCAGTTCAAAGGTACCTAGGTGCCGATGGATAAAGGCAGGGGTGTGGCTTCGTATGCTTTTGGGACGGTACTCCCCCCCCCCACACACCAAGTTGACTGTTCCACACAAAAAAAATCCGGTTTCAATAGGGGACCATATGTGGTATGCCACCCCCCACCCCCCAATATATTTGTTCCCCCCCATTGCCTGCATGTACGTGTTGTGCCCTCCCAATAATTTTCAGAAACCTACACCTATGGCTAAAATCTTGGAAAGGAAATAAGTAATAGGTATGGATCACGTCTGACAATGCTTATAAATTGGATTTGGAGCTGGTGATAAGTGGGAATAAAATCATGAACTACCTACACAAAATTGTGAGAACTTGACATGATGTGATATCTGATGTGGTGAGATAGACTGTTATATGTGTGCTTTAAGGTGTTTTGTAAATCCTTGAAGTTGTTTTCACATGTATCATTTATGAACATGATTAAGATGATTTAGCCACTCAATTCTTCTGGAAATTCTTCTTTTTCAGTTGGAAAACAAAAGAACACAAAAAAGGTTTGGGTTTGGTAATATAGCATACAATTATTCACAAAGTGGCATGTATCTTAGCCTAATCTCCTTTTTAAGAGAAAGAAATCCATAAAATAAGTGGGGAAAAAAATTAAATACGTCCTTGCATCAAAATTCTAAACTTAAAAAGAAAGACTGATCCAGCCTAACCTAATATCGTGTTTTAAGGTGTTCACAAGACAGGTTCTGCACATTTTTCCTCCATAAAGCAAACAAATGGTCAAGCTAGGTTAGTTTAGGCTTTTAGTTATAGAATGTTGTGAAAAGTTTTGAGAATATAATTTTTTTAATTGGGAATTGATTTTTTCTTTAAAAAAAAACATGCTATTTGGGTTGATTAGTTGACATGCTATTTGGGTTGATTACTTGACATGCTATTTGGGTTCATTAGTTGACATGCTATATTATTTAATACAGCGAAGAATGGCTCTCAGATGCTCCTGGGTTTTAGACATTGCGTGTAAAGAAAATATACAAGAAATATACAAGATGGAGCAATAAAGTATAATCCTTAACGTTACTTTTGATGTCAACTCAGCACCTCCTGGTATATTGAAGGTCGTATATTTTCTTTACACGCAATGCTATATTATGTTAGATTAGGGTAGGTTTGTTTTTATTTGGAGAATTTTAGGAAGATAACTTTTTTAAAATTTTTCAACTTCTATTTATTTTTATTTTTGTTCTCGAAAGGGAGGTTAGGCTAGGTTAGGCTAGGTTATGTTGCGTTTTTGTTTTATTTTGTAAACCTTACTTTTTATGCTATGTTCCCTAGCAAAGCCCCTTTTTGTTGTTATTTACTCACAAGCTAAAAAGTAAGCACTTGTGCAGAAAATGAGTAGTCGCATTATATTGGTCACATTCATAAACATTGTATTGGGAAGATAAATTCCAAGAATTCATAAAACACCTTGAGGCACAAATTCTCCCCTAGCCTGACCTTTCGAAGGAAAGCAAGTTCCTTTTTTGACAATTTAAATATCGTAATTTTCCAAATCTGATATAAATCTACATCTATAAAAGTATAATCTAACCTAGCCCCTTTGTTTGCTTTATGGAGGTAAAATGTGTGTAAAACTTGTCTTGTGACCACCTAAAAGCACGATTATACTGATGGGCTTGTGGCAGATTGCATGGTACTGGTAGTGTTGCAATCAATCGTTTGGTTGGTTAATGTCTAAGCGGAATGGTTCTTAAGCTACTACTTTTGGAGAGGTCTGGGTTTGCTGTTTGCTGTCGAAAAGTAGTCTGTTCCCGAATTCCTGCCATCCAGAACAATATCCTCTCCGAAAAAAATTATTATCTTTCTCTCGAAGGAAAGTTGGATTATGCTGCTTGAGAAAACATACTGCTTGTTTATAGAAGGGCAAAAATTCACTGTGAAGTGCAAAAGGGGATTTCTGAAGTCACAGAGAGAGAACACAAAATTACCCTCCAGATTGCATGATACAAAATTTTCCCTTCAGAACCAGGATTTCTAAATATGAATTCAACGCTGACCTGAATTTGAATCCAACCCAGTGTGCTTGAAAATAAATGCAAGGAACAAAAATTGCAACAAACTGCATGTTTCTGATTATCAGGCCTTTCACCTTTTTTGTTTTTGTTTGTTAGTGCAACAGCATGAAGTGATGGAAGTGAAAACGCTGTTTTTTGGGAGGGGTTGGGGTTAAGAGTGGAAAAGTATTCTCAGCTAGGTGTCATTTTCCACCAAAATCTGGATATGTTTCGACACTCCTGACAGATAAGCTCAAAACAGGAGTTTAAAACTGCTACCTTTCGTCATTCTGGGTTGGTTATTCCTCTGTCGGTGGATATCCTGTGTAACTGACCCCAATCACCCATGTAATCAGGAAAGATCTGTACCTATCAGTTGCTTTACAGCTGGCAGGAATGAGCAGAGAAAGAGCATGGATGTCTTTCCTTACCTTGCCTAATGCTATCAACGTGGGACAGAGGTGGTCCGAAGGTGCCAGGATCTAGTTCAGAATAAGAAGGACAATAATTCGTTAGTGATGTCAAACTTTAACTGTATTTCTGGTTGTTCTCACTGATCATTTCGTAACTGGCAATTTGAATGATGGAAATTTTAGTTTGCTTTCCATAGGTATAGACATTTCCCTACTGATGTGCTGATGTATTGTTCCCAGGCCTTCATCATCCAACGCGAGTCCCTGAACTCCACGAACAGCAGTACTCCTGCACGTCCAGCATCGGTGCGTCCGACATCAGTTCCAGCACGCCGTGCACCGTGCTGTCGACCTCAACCCCAGTGTCCCGTTCACGGACTTTCCAGTCAGCTCCTACATGCGGTGTACTGTGCACCGGTGCTGTCGGCATCTGCTTCTGCATGCCCTGAACTAGCGCCTCCAGCGTCAGCTCCTCGAAACTTTTTACCGGCGCTCCCGGTGTCCGCTACTGTGTCTTCTACTCCAGTACTTCCAACATGAGCTCCGGCATGCCCCGCACCAGTGCTGTCGACCTCAACCCCTGTCTGCCGTTCACTGGATTTCCAGTTAGATCCTGCATGCCGTGCACCAGTGCTGTTAACATCAGTTGCTGCACGCCCCAGACCAGCGCTCTTGACGTCAGCACCACTATACCCTTCAACGGCGCTCCCAAATCAGCACCTGTTTGTCATGTATCGGTACTCCCGATGTTAGCTCCGGCGCCTTTAGCGGCTAGAAAAAAACTGTATTTTTCACTCCTAGGCGATATATATCAAAGACAAGTTCCTTGTGCGCATATTTCACGCAGAATTCCTGAAGACAGTGAGGTGATGAGTTCTTGCAAAGATTCTGCGCAGCAAGAGTAAACCTGCTAAAGCTGTCCGAAAAAACGGGCATCCTCGGATTACATGGGAAATTCCAAGGCGAACCCGCGTGAAATGCATCAAGAATGCTGTGTCCACGAGGAATCCCAGGGGGTACATGAACAACAGACTCCCATAGGCTGTCTCAAAATCAAACGAAAATAATCCTTCGGAAGATATCTTGCTTCGATTATCATTGGCGACACCAGTTCACGTTCAAAAGTATAGGCGCAGTGCACGTTGTCACTACCTCTTGCAGGAATCTAAGTACAAGCGGATAACGTACCAACCTTATGTCGTATAACATTTATAGGCACGCGTATAAAGGGAAAGAACATGGATGCTTAGAACGTGCTAAAGACATCCATCTAGCCATCTTATTCAAAAATGTACGTGGGACCACGAACTGATTGTACAAGCGCTGTAAGCTACGGTAACGGTAACTAAAAGACATTTGTCGCGGCCTCCAAATTTTATCCGATCGCCTTATAATTATGCATGCACACTTGTGTCCCCAATAGAAATCGAAGGAAGATGCATCCCGAAGGATATCTTATTGTTGCTTTTCGAAGAACGGAGCCCACAGCTGTTATATTTGCATATGTTTCTATGGCTGTCAAGTATTCAACATTTACGATTACTTCCATATTTTTGCCGTATTTTTCCTTTTCAATTTACAAGTAAAGTGATGTACATCCGAAGAGAAATAGGTTTTTGGTATAGGTTAGGTTGAATATTGGGCGGATTGTTTTGGGGTGAAGTTTGGCGTTTTTTTCTGGAATCCTGATCATGATATGATATTGTTCGTCTCATGATATATGATAGAGGAAAAAAAGTTCAAAGAAAATTTTGGTTTCGGCACCAAGAGGCCAACCATTCTTCATAGCATTGATTCTTCTGGTGGTACAAGTTGGGTACTTTCCCCTAGCTAAGTATAAAGGTGACCTCCATGAGGGGGCGAGCGGTGTGCAGTGTTCGACCACTTATGAGGATTGGGCCAACAGTGTTTGGCAAGTCACCATGGCGGGCTGTACATGTCTCGCTTTTATGCTTGGAGATAGCACTATTACAGTAGGGCTCTTTTGTATCTAAATCTGTAAGGGGCGAATTCTGTCCCCTTGACATCTCGAAGTCTATTGAGCCGATTTCAAACTGGAATGACTGAAGCGAATTCTCCTGATCTAATCTATATTTTTAAGGATATCAAGTTACACAATTTTCACAATGGGAAAGTCAAGAGATTAAAAATGGGTGTAAATGATACAGATTATTTGAGGCTGTGTTTGGATTTTGCACGGGTCAAGTTGTGCGTAGTTCGGTATTTGCATCCTTAATGGTCTAAAGCACCATTTGATGTTCATATATGCACATGCAAAACATTCAATGGGGTAGCTAGGAGTCTAAGAATCATTTGCTATTTGTTGTCGGTCCTTCTTCGTATTCGGTGCCACAAATATCTACTATTTTGCTATTCTTACATAATAGCAATGCCTACTGTGCTGTTTTGTCCAGATGCGTTGCCATGAAGTTATGCTAGCGAGATCGTGAGAGGCTTTGATGCAAAGACTACCGCATCTATTGACCATTGGAAAATCTCCTAGGTACGCTATTGAGGGAACATTCCATGATTACGTATCTGGCTTTGATTGTAAAATCCGAATCGATATGTTCTTGTGGCGGTCCAGTTTGCATATTCAAACGCGCAAAGTTTTTGGAATATCATACCCATTCATCATCCCTGGATGTGCCCATGGTATCATATACAAATTGGTTTATTGGCTTTGAAACATCGCAGGATATGCCAGGGGAATCATGAAATAAGTACAAGAAAACCAGCTGTCCGAGGACCTCATGAATAACACCGCTTTGGTAAACCGGTCACTTGTTGCCCATTTTTTTCTCCCCTGGATCCGCCCGTAACATGATTAGATTCAAAAGGAATATTTCCGTAAATAAAGTAGTATGAGCAGTTGAATTCCAACTTATGGTTGTCTGAAGAGCAAACAACGAAAATACTGAGGCGCGGGTGCTGTTCCTGAGTTTTTGCCAAAAAGTATGTCGGAAGTAGGTCTAAATGTTCGGTACTGAAACCGTCTGATATAGTTATGAAGTTAAAATTTCGGTGCGAAGTATGAAAAGAAAGATAGGAGAAATCTCTGAATGTCACGTCCCTCTTACAGAGGGTCAGGAGGCGGCCGGAGAAGAACCACAGGGGGCGGAATCCTCTCCTCTCCTTCCTATACCTGGATGGGGCTAAGCCAGCGCCGTGGATCCGCCGGCCCGCTGGCCAGCAGACGTGAAATAATGTTGTTTGTTCCTTCGTGAGCGGTCTTTTCTAGCGATATTGTGTGATTCTGCGTTGAAGAAGTGCAGGCATACTACATGCTTCTTCGGCGAGAGAAGTGGTTTGGTTTGGTTTTTTATTTATTTATCCGTGTCGGGCATGCATCTAATGTACCTGTGTTGGGCAGCCATTGCGGCGGGCCTGACGCCAGCAGCCATAAATAGCAGACAGAGCAGAAATAAAGTCTGTTTTCTTCCGTGAACGTTTTTTTCCGACGAACGTTTTCTCCGTGACATGACTGTCAGATAGTGCCAATAGGCAGCTGGAGACAGTTAATCAGGATACGCAGTGTCTCCTCTGAAACATGTGACCTGTTTGGTAAGCTATATGGAAACGCATTACCACAGCATACCTGATGGGCCTCTGCATACTCTGGAGCAATGTGTGGGAATTCGCTCAGTTAGACGTCAAAATGTGAACAAAACAGGCAGACAAGCAGACAGGCAGGCAATCAGGCAGGCAGACAGACAGGCAGGTAGGCAGGCAGGCACACAGGTAGGCGGGTAGGCAGGCAGGCAGGCAGGTAGGCAGGTAGGCAGACAGGCACACAGGTAGGCGGGTAGGCAGACAGGCAGGCATGTAGGCAGGCAGGCAGACAGGTAGGCAGGCAGGCAGGCAGGGAGACAGGTAGGCAGGCAGGTAGGTATGTACTTACCACTCTGAGAAGAATGGGTGTAACCACGGTTTCGAAATTTGAAGGGTACAAACCAGGGACGCGGTATGTTTGTACAGGATAAAGGGATAGCCCCGCCACTCCCCCCAGAATAAAAATGCTTGGATTTCAGCCACTTCATTTTCAATGTCTGGTTTTCAGGTTTATCATTGTTAAAAATGATATTTTGGGGCCACAATTACATCATCACATCACATCACGATTTCACAAGCATCATAGAACAATGCTATAAGTAGGTACGTTAAACGTTGCCCCCTTGTAGCAAGAACAACAGAAAATATTGGAAGATTGTTTTATTGCAGTAAATATGGACTTACAATACAATTTCCCATGCTTTCCTGCTTTACGGGGACACATTTCGATGGAATGACAACCAGGGCGAATAAAAGGTGTGGCACCGAGGGCATGTGCCCCCCACATGGAAGGTGGCGTCCCTCCGGCCGGGAAAAGACGCCGATCTGAAAAGGTTCCAGTGTACCCGCTCGAACCTTTCAGCCAGAGGCGCCCCTATGAAAGAAAAAGGCACCCCTTGGTAGGATAGGCGCCCCTTCGGGAAGGACTGAGTGTAACCCGCCCCCTCGAATTTGTCGGCCAGCCAGCTAGATTTATCAGCAATAGCTCTCCAGGTGCTTTCGCAATGGCGTCGTTCCAAAGAAATGGCGCCCCTCCAGACAAGTGCCCCCATGACGATTCCTGAATCCACCCCTGATTACAACATTGCTCTCTCGCGGTTATGAACTCCGACTGGTTATAAAATCGTGCGCATTCACGTGTGGCTTCTCTTGCAAATTTGACAACTTCCATTGAATTTGACAAATTCCATTTGACAACTTCCATTGACAACTTCCAAAGAGGAAAGAGGACAATTTGAAAAATGAAAAATATTTTACATTTCCGGAACAGCAATGTGGCAGTGTAATTTAACAACCAGCGATAAGCGCACCGTCCGAGCAGGTTATGGCACATTTCTTGGGAAGCTCCTAGTCATAGGATATGAGAACTTGCTATCACAACGGCTGCAAACAAAGCTAGATTCGATCATCCTATTCCTACTGCACTCAATGATTGTACACACACCGGACTTTCGACACCTTCGAAATTATTTCGATATCTCAACATTCTGATACCGTACGGCAAGCCATGTCGAATGACACCCACATAATGCAAATTCAAGGTATAGCGACGAAACGCGAGGACTTTGACAAAAACTAACCTTTGACCTTGGGGCTTGACCTGACATGTCCCGGGTTGAATTGTTACTCGAGGATTGCCACGGGCTATCTCTTGACACCAAACATGGGTAGCTTTTGGAGAAAACGAAGAAACGCGGGGCGATCGAAGAAATGAGTTCGACCTTTGACTTTGAAAATGAAGGTGATTTCTGACTAGTTTGCTAGAGTACCTCACGGCACGTCGAATAGCACCCACTTGATGAAAATTGAAGACATAGCGAGGAGGCGCGAGATCTGAAGCAATTTAACCTAACCTTCGATCCTGTGGTTTGACATTGACATGTCCCGGTTTGAAATGTTACTCGGGGTTCACCACCGGCTATTGCTTGATAACAGATGTAGGTAGGTTAGGGCGAACAAAAAAAGTGCGAGGCCACCGAAGAAATCGACTTGACCATTGACCTTTGAAATTAGTTCGAGTTTGTAACATTATTATACAGCACAAGCCACGTCGAATGACACCCACTTGATGCAAGTTGAACCCATAGCGACTAATCGCGAACCTGAAAATGTCAAACTAGCCTTTGATCTTGAGGTTTGACCTAAACATATCCGGGTTTCAAAATGTTATTCGAGGGTTCACCATGAGCTATCGCTTCAGAGTGGATCTGGGTAGGCTTGGGCGAAAATTTGTTAACAAAATGCTAAGCGACCGAATAAATCAGCTTGAATTTTGACCCGTCGGCATTATTTAGAATTATCAACTTTCTGGTACCGCACAACAAGCGACGTCGAAAATCCATTTTCTGCAAGTTGAAGCCATGGCGACGAAACGCGAGGTCATCGAAGAACTCAATCAAACCTTTGACCTTGACGTGTCCCGGTTTGAAATGTTACTCGAGTGTTCATCACTGGCTATCGCTTGATACCAGATTTGGATAGGTTTAGGCGAAAACGAAAAAAATGATGCGACCGAAGGATCAGCTTGGCCTTCGTCCTTGAAAAATAATTCGATTGCTTAGTTTTCTTATACCGCATAAGAAGCCACGTCGAATAACGCCCATCTGATGGAAATTTAAGCTATAGAAACCGAACCTCGCTTTCTGTCGATATCGCTTAAATATCGACATTTAATAAATCACGCTAACCTTTGACCTTGAAGTTTAATCTCGACATGTACCGGCTTGAAATGTTACACGATGGTTCACCGCAGGCTATCACCTGATACCAGATTTTGGCAGGTTTTGGTGAAGACGAGAACAAATAATGGAAGGCGACTGATGAAACCGGTTTGCGTTGAACCTTGACCATTAAAGTGGTAATGTGAGATCTGTGTAGTTGCTTCTAGTGGGTTCAGTGCGAGCTGAAGCTGTGTGGTAATTGATGCGAACGATCATAAACTCGTCGCTAAATGCCAATGCCAATACAATAGGCTTCTGACGAACTCGTCGCTCAATACGAATACGAATACGACGTTAACTTGACGTACGTGCTTGAGGACACTCAGAGTCCATGGTCGTGGTCTTGAAGATACCCAAACTCAGAGTCCAGAGTCCATGGTCTTGAAGATACCCAAAGAACACCCAGAGTCACGTTTGCTAAAGATATATCAATATATGCACAGGGGAATGCAACCTACGATGTATAAAGCCTTGCGAGAATGCAAATTTGTTGCCTTGCAAATCGCAATTTTCCACCGAAGAGAAAACACAAGATGGTCAAAATTCATGTTATTAAAGAATGGCTCGGAAGCAGAAATTTACAACGTTTGCTGATTTACCATTCGGATATTTTGTGACGACAGATAGCTTGTGAAACCTGTTGATTGGCTAGATCGGCTTCTAGTATTTTTGGTGGTTCTCTTGCATAGATATTTTCAATTTATAAATCATGAAGTATAATTTTGTGGCGATAATACTCAGGTAGCTGAGGCTTGGGGACACGAAATAAATTAAGGGGGACAAATCGCCACTTTTCAGAAATTGGGGGATATGTCCCCCAGCCCTCCCTCCCCCCTCCTCCCGCAGTGGCTACACCTATACTGAGAAGAATGGTGGAGGGCTGGATGAAATTGAAATACAATTCAATAACTTCACAGCAATTTACTAGTTTGCTTTTCCACGCCATTAAATAGTTAGCTGACTTTTGATTGTCACCAATCCAATTAACAAGGGCGTTTAAGGATGCTCACTCCCATATCAAAAAGGCGGCAGAAAGCCACTACACTCCCATCAAGAGCCAAAAGCATTGCGCAGGATTGCGCAGGATGGGCCTCGCGCGAGTGACGCCGTAATGACGGCCAGCGTTTGTCTCCAATTTCGATGCCTACCAAAATACAAAATATGCCGATTCATCCGTCAGAAAACCCGCCTCTTTCTCATTTCCGGTTTATTGCATTGAAACCACATATATAATTTTAGTACGAATCCTTGCTAAACTTGTGGAACTTTAGTAAGTATTAATACTAAAATTAGTTTCTTTCCTAGTAAGTATCCATACTAAACGTGTTCGAGGACGTATTGGCTTGTCATACAATACACCCAAAATAATGTCAACTGGTCTGAAATGCACCATATTTGGCAAAATATGTCCACACGTTCGAATTTATATCGCAATCCCTCAAACAGATAATGCGCTGCCAAAGCCCGACAATCCCATGTGAACGCCCCGAACCAACGGGGCTGGGCTCTTTAATTGATCCCATGCAGTTTCAATTTTACTTTCGAGAGCCAATGCAACCTGAATAATTGAGAGAGCTCTGAAAACTTCGATTTCAGACGTAGAACGTTGTGGTGACCAGTGAGGAGGCTGTATCTGGCTGACTACCGACACCAAGCGCCCGCCGGCACCGTTGCTCCCCCTTCCCATGGCCCCCGATGCGTGCCTCCATCGCCTCGCACGGCCCGCTGGGTGGCTACCAGTCATCTGAGTGAACGGCTGGCCGAGAACCCGATAATCCGAGATCACGTCGCTGTCGCCAAGGCCCTGGTGCTTGTTGGCGCGCCTTCTTAACACTCGCACGTCCGGCGGTCCGCGCCAACTTCGCATGTCCGGGGGGGGGCAGATGTCTGCCCCCCTAAGATCTCGAGAACTATGCTAGGTAGCGATAAACAGAAAACGGCTTTGGATAGCTGGTGACAAGCTCTATCGCAAGTATTTCCGTCATTTTCTCCCTCAGGTCAATATTTAGGTCGCTGGGTCATCATATGTCAAATTCGACCAGATCGGGTGGGACCCTCAGATATTGGCACATATCTCAGGACCTGTAACAGATAGAAACAAACTGCAAATGCTATTCGACAGCCCTTGAAATGTGCTATCGACATACGCTGCGTAATTTAAGGTCAGGTCAACAGATGGGTCACCGAAACAATGACCTCAGGTCAAGGTCATGGGCAGGGGTGTCGATTTTTTAAAAAAATTGGGGGGCCGAAGTGCCAACGCACTAGACACCCCCCCCCCCCAAAAAAAAAAACTCATCGGATTTAGCCCACTATATTTTCAGATCTCAGAAATTCTGATTTTTTATTCGACGATGTGTATGTTTATGTTTATTAAGCATCCTCACCAACGGGGAAAATCGTCCAATAACTGGTGAAGTCACATAATTAAAAGAGCAGTGTTCAGTACATGTTAACATAAGAACTCTTGGTTGGTTATTGGTTCTACGACACGTCGACCGTTGTGTCATATAGCGTCGCCAATCTCTCACGCCGATTGGTCGCGGGCGAAGAGTAGCGACAGGTGAGACTCGAACTCACCAACATAACAACTCTGAGTAATAGCATGCGACTGCAGTGCCATATAGTGGGCTCGGATCTATCGTCACCGTCACCGCCACCGTCACTGTTACCCTCCTCCTCACTCCACACACCAACAAACACACACCGGCTTAAATAAAAATACTTCAGCGATCAGATGCAGGCTAAAACACACCGGCATTGATGAAGCATCAGAGCACAGCAGACCTGAACGGTGATGACGATGGGTGAAAGTATTTCCTTGGTGCCTAACGTTAGGGAGGGGAATTTTTCCCTTTAGTACGCCACTGCGGCTGCTCAACGTGTTTTTTTCCGCAGATTGCACGATCGAGAGTAGAAAGGCCCTTCGGATAATTTTCTTTCGGGACCCATTCTTAATTTTCCGGTGCTCTGGTCGATTCGATGGAGTCTCCTTGTGGTTTTTGTGGTGAAGTCTATTTTTATAAGCCCCCTGCAGGCTATTTTTGGAACCCGGTACGATTCTTCTGGCTCTCGGTGCGTTTTTTCCGGTGCCCAAACAGGTTTCTTTTCCGGCGTCCGACGACTTCTTATTTTGTGGATCTTTGACGCAATTTTTCCGTCCGCAAGGTGACATTCCGGGTATATATTGGTACTTGGGAAGCCAGCTGCAACTTGTGGGGCTCCGGCACGACGTTTTGGCCCCAGTGAGATTTTCAAGAGAAGCGGCGTGAATTTTTTTTGTCTAAGTGCGATTTTTTGGGGCCCCGTCGTCACTTGTTGGGATCCCTTGCGGTGGCTACGACACGTTTGTGGGGGGCCCAACAAGTTTTGTGGGCTTTTGGAGCTATTGTTGAGATCCCAGATTGATTTTCCGTGTCCGGACTGTTTTTCATTTACCCGGCTTCATTTGTTGGGTGATCTCAACGAGACTTTTAGAGCCCCGGTGGGACCTGTCAGGCCTCTGGCGTGATTTTCAGGGGCCCGGGTGATAATTCTTAGTACCCCAGTCTCGGCGTGATTTTCAGGAGGCCCCGGCCCGACCGTTTGTGGCCCCCGTCGTGATTTTCTTGAATCCCGGCACGACTTGTTTGCGGCCCCAACGTGATTTTCAGGGGCCCAGGTGCAAACTTTTGAGGCCCCAGCGTCATTATCGGGGCCCCTGCGCTACGTTTGGGGGCCCCCAAAGTGATTTTTCTGAGCCCCGGTGCGATTTTTGGTGGACCGAGTGAAATTTTTAGGGAGCATAGCGCATTTTTTTCCTAAGCTCGGCGGATTCTTGGGGGCCCCACAACCTATCAGGAGGGGGGGGGGTGAGGCAACTGCCCACAATTCCCCCTCCCCATTCGGTATGTCACTGTGCCATGCAATGATGCAACATAAGAATCCAGGAATAGTTCATCTGTTTCATCACTCACATGTGATTTCAACTCCCCAGTTATCCAGACAGTTTGAGGAAAGTCAAACATCTGCTACATGGATCAGCAAGGATGGATTGTAAGGCAACATGGATACCATGGAATTCCGGTCACAGTAGTTATGCTGCAATACATACCTTCTTCAACAGACTGCTTTGGAGATGGATGAGTTCCTGAAGTTTGGTCAGGGTTGGAGTTGGAGGTGGATGGAGCAACACTGTGAAGGACATAACATATGGTTCAAGAGACTTGTTTCCATTAACAATACAGGGGATGAAGTAACATTTTCATTGACTTCTATGGTTTTCATTGGCTTCATTGACTTCTATGGTGTCCTGAGTAAGTAGGACAATCGAGATGGGTTTCTGTTATATGCATTGTAGAAGCAATGTTATAATGTAGCTTTTATACCCCAGTGAGAATGGTATGGATTCACTCATAAGTGAATTTGCAAACATACTGATATATCAGTTAACAACAATGCAGGGAGCTATGTGATCAACATGGTCTGTGCCCTAAAGCCCAAATAACTAAGTAACAATGCAGGGAATCTGCTGCATAACAGTTTGACCATAAATTAGCCATGATATATGGCATCATACTTCCCATGCTATTTAGAATAGTGAGCTATATTTTGTGTACAAACATCAGGACATTAGAAATGTTAATTAACGTTACACACATCAGTTCCTAACAAGTGTCAGCAATACATTTCCTTCATGTGCTTTAAACATGATTCAAGAAAGCACTGTCATCGATTTTAAACTTGCAAAAAGAGTGGGCCGCCTGGCATTTTGAGTGCTATTTGAGTGAATTTGCTGTCTTGTTAGTGAACTGACCACTTATTGAGATATAAGTACTTTAACTTTGCCTGCTTCCATCATGAAAATTTGTCATTTTCCAATACATCAGAAATCATCAGAATAACTTCTTGTCCACAAACCGGTGTATGCATTTCTATGAATTTCTCATATTTATTAACACAAATGATGTAGATCTGATCTGCAAATTTATAACTCAGAAAATGTTATCAGCACAGGATTCCATTCCTGAAAATATAGTACTTTCAACATGTTATTGTTCTTTGTGAAGCAATAAGTGCAATGCTCTCATGCAGCATGCAGATGGAGGTTCATCACGTGCACCAGGTAGCACAAAAAGAGATATTATTGCAGTCTAAGGTAACCACAAGACAGGTTTTACACCCATTTTACCTCCACGAATCATTCAAAGGAGCTAGGTTTTGCCTAGTTGCGTTAGGCTAGGCTTTTGTTGTAAGTTAGTAAATAAAAAAGTCTTCAAAAACGGTTCAAGCTAGATTAGGTTATGTTAGACTTTTTAAGTTGAAAATGTTTGAGAACAAATTTTTTTTTTGGGGGGGGAAATTGGGCATAAAAATAATCATTTCTTGCATGGAAGTCTAGGCTAGGTTAGGTTAGGTTATGTTACATGTTTTTTTATCTGAACATTATTTTTCATCCTATATTACTCAAATCCAAGCCCCCTTTTCCATGTTATTTTTCCTCACAATTGAAAAGTGTGCATCTGCAGAGGAAATGAGCGGTTACATCATGTTCAGCACATTAACAAACACTGCATTAAAAAAAGAAATTCAAAGAAGTCAGAGAGTACCATGAGCTGAAAAATTACCCAAAAAGCCAGGTATTATCACAGTTTAAGGTAACCACAAGACAAGTTTTACACACATTTTACCTCCATGAAGCATACAAAGGGGTTAGGTTTGTCAGGTTAGGTTAGGCTTTTGTTGTAAGTTATAAAAAGAATCATTTGTTGGTAAATAATTTTTGTTAATTATTTTTCTACAAAAAAATAATAAACGGTTCAGGCTAGCTTAGGTTAGGTTTTTTAAGTTGAAAATATTTGAGAAAATGCCTCGAAAATTTAAATTAAAAACAATTAATTTCTTGTATGGGAAGTTGAACTATGTTAGGTAAGGTTATCATACATCTTGAACATTATTTGCATGCTATATTTCCTTACTCCACACCCTTTTTTGGTGTTATTTTTTACTCCCAATTGAAAGGCATGCATTTGCAGAAGAAAGGACATTAAATTTGTGCTTTTATGTGTTTTATTAATATTTTTTATTTAAATTTCCAATGCAATGTTTATGAATGTCACTAAGCTGATGGCACTACTCAGTTTCTGTGCAAATGCTTGTGGTTGTGAGCAGGTTGTGAGCAAAATAACATTAAAAATGGGCTTGGAGTTAGTAACATAGCAATTAAAAGAAATACATTACAAATTCAACATAACCTAACGTAACCTAGCCTAACCTGACCTTGGAGAAAACAACTACAAAAACAAGATTGGAAAAATATATAGCAATTTATTTTCTTGAAATTTTGCAAATGAAAAAACCTAACCCAACCTAATCTAACCAGAATTATTGTGCTTTAAGGTGGTAACTAGGCAAGTTATTACACATTTGCCTCCATAAAGCAAACAAATGGGCTATGTTTGGTGATGTTAGATTAGTTTAAGTGTTTAAGTTCGACATTTTTTGCAAAAATTGTTCCAAAATTTGAAAGAAATAGATCTTTTTTCTTTAAAAGCAGCTTATGTTAGATTAAGTTAAGTTGGGTTACATTTTTTAATTGTAAAAAAATACATTGCTTGAAATTTTTACAACTTGATGTTTTGGTTTTGTTTTTCTCCAAGGGGAGGTTAAGCTAGGTTAGGTTAGGTTATGTTGCATTTTTTTATTTAAAAAAAAATACTTTACCCTATGTCACCCAATTCAAAGCTTTTTGTTGGTGTTATTTTGCTCACAACCTGAAATGTAGGCATTTGTATAGAAAATGAGTGGTCCCATCATCTGAGTCACATTCATAAACATTGCATTGAAATGATACATTCCACGAATTCATAAAACACCTTAAAACACAAATTTACCAAAATGAGCAGTAACATCATGTTCATCACATTCCTAAACATTGCATGGAAAAAAAATTAATCAGAAATTACCTTAAGCTGTAAATTTACCAAAAGGTGTGCCAACCCCTGGACGGAAATGCAACACTAGGTGCCCCAATCCTGGGCAGAAAGGGCACTAAGAGCAGTGGAATGAAAATATTAATAAAAGTAAACTAAAAACAGCTCTTCTTGAAGACAAACGTGGTAGTTATGTGATATTAACATGGAAACCCTGAGCACAAATCAGAAAAAAAGCATGGACTGGACTTTTTCAAGCTTACCTGCCAACTTCTTCAACTACTGTTCCTTTGGGAATTAAATATCAGCAAGCTATTTATTCACTATTTAAAATCACACCAATCCGCAGATACATCAGAATGTGCGAAGTACAAAAACGAATCAGTACGACGTCACATGAGATTGGCCTCCGGATTAAACACTGCGCGCAATTGCACCACAAATGTCTTACCTCCGTCACATTTGTCACTGTAACCTCAAATTTAGACTTTAGGCGCTGGAATTTCTGTAACTGGAATTTTTTCTTTGGATGTTACGATTTTGGATGTTCTGAGGAACGCCCATCACGATTTGTGACATTTAATACGCGCTAGTGTCTATCGATACAAATCGACACCCCTGCTTTGGAGAAAAAAATAGAAACAAAAATTAAGCAATATATATTCTGAAAATTTTCTAAATTGAACAACCGAACCCAACTTACCCGAACCTAATGTCAGCTGCTTTTGAAGGAAAATTTCCGATTTTATTTTATTTTTGAAAATGATTGAACAATTTTTCCAAGGTAAACAACTAAACTAGCCTAACCTAGCCAAATCGGTATTATTGTGCTTTAAGGTGGTAACAAGACAAGTTTGTACACACATTTGCCTCCATATAGCAAGCAAATGGGTTAGGTTTGGTTAAGTTAGGTTAGTTTAGGTTTTTCAAGTTGGAAAACTTTTTTTTAAATTCCAAAAAAGTTTCCCCCAAAATTGCAAATTATTTGGTAACCTTGCGGTCTAAGGTGTTCTTTTTTCCTTTAAAACAAAAAAAAATATGCAGAATACCATGTTTATGAAGGTGACTAAGATGATTGGACCCACTTATTTTCTGTGCTTACTTTTCAGGTTGTGAGCAAAATAATGCCAAAAAGGCTTTGAGTTCGGTAACATAGCATAAACATAAATGTTTTTTTTTATGCAACAAAACCTAACCTAGCCTACCCTAACCTATCTTTTGAGAACAAAAAATTAAACTAAATTAAAATGTCACTTAATTTATTTTCTGAAAATTCTCAACCTTAAAAAAGAAACCTAACCGAGCCTAACCTAACCTAAGCTGATTTTGAATAAAAATTATATTTTTTGTGAACATGGTTGTAAATTTTTTTCGGAAACTTTTGGGTATTATTGTGCTTTAAGGTGGGAACAAGAAAAGTTGTATGGGCGCTGTATGACCAACGCAGTCAATGCGGCCGTAAACCCAAATAACCAACCAACCAACCCAGAAAGATGTAAGCTGTACTTCCACAGTGGAGGGAATTCCAGCTATTTTGTTTGTTTTTGCACACAATTTTACATTTTTCAGCAAAAGGTGGAGAGTCAGTCCACTATCTAATCCAAATCTGTTTCTATTCAGTACAAAATGTGCTGGTTAACATCAATGTTTCTACTTAGCATGGGGTTTTTCATTTTTTCCCTTTAGCTTTCTTATCAGCATAAAATAGCATAGGTTATTGGGGGGGGGCCAAATCAACATTGGGGGGGCAAGATCAACATTGGTGGGGCCATAGCCCCCACAAAAGGATACAAATCGACGCCCCTGCATACATGCATGATTTTGCACTTATCAAAATTTAATTTCATCTGCCATTTTTTGGACCACTTCACAAGCTCTTCTAAGTCTTTCTGTAGCATGTACCTAGGTGCCTAGGTACCAGGTAAATATCAAGCTGATAGTGTGATGAGTGGGCTGTTGAGGTTAATTATAGTTTGTATATCCACACTCTCAATGATAACTGATTGTTGTTCACGGGACTGGATTGTATGCAAGTTTGACAATGACAATTGGTTTTTGTGCACACCATTTTGAATTTTGTAGCAAAAGGTGGAGAGTCAGTCCACTATCTAACCCAAATCTGTTTTTTTTTCATTACAAAATGTGCTGGTTAACATCAACTACATTTTCTATGTACCTAGCATGGTGTTTTCCTTCTTTTTTCCTTCAACTTTTTATCAGCATAAAAATAGCATATGTTATTGGGGAGGCCCAAATCAACATTGGGGGGGCCAAGATCAACATTGGTGGGGCCCTGGCCCCCACAAAAGGATACAAATCGACGCCCCTGCCATCTAGACATTAGGGGGATGTCCCCATCCTAGCCCCGCCTTCAGCGCCTAAAATATCACACAAACTATAACGTAAAATTCCCTTTACGTAAACGTCCACATGCCTGCACCTTGATCGCAAACACCCGCTTTTATAGTCAGACATGTAACGTACTCGCTTCAAAGGTGGCGCAAATGACCTCTGTGGTCCGGTACGCCTAAAAAAATCACTCCCCCACCCATGTGCAGTGAAATTGAAACTTGCCTGATGCTTCCAATTTCTGCAATATACGAATAAAAACCTGTGACGTCATCAAGGTTTGAATGCGAACTTTGGTGTACCTTTTAAAATAATGGTATTTTTGCGGCGTTTAATAATGGTGTTTTTGCGGCGTACGAGACATTGGTCTTGTCAAGGCTATTTCTTGTATAGCATTGGTCTTGTATGACTGTAAGGTTTGCTTAAAAGTCATGTGAGCCACAGCTTTCTTTTTTATTCTTTTAGGAATACCAATTATAATGCAGTGGCCATGCAGCTTCTTGCTGACTTTTCTCTGTCATGGTATCATAAGCTGGCAGATTTGCCCACACATGGCTCTCGTTTTTCCCCATATCAATATTTAATGCATGCATTGTCATTGGGCATGTAGGTAGGTACCTAGGTAAATATCAAGCTGATGGTGTGATAGGTGGGCTGCTGAAGATAATTATAGTTTGCATATCCACAATCTCAATGATGATTGTCATTGTTGTTCACTGGACAATGCAAGTTTGACAATGACTGGAAATTAAGAATGGATTTTTTCCTGTTTAAGCTCATATGCATGTGGTTTTGCCATTGGTGGCGTGTACAAACATCAGTATGACAATCCAATTGTTGTTTTGTGGCTTAACATTTTTTAAAAAGACAATCTGGTTTAAAATGCATCATCATCGAATCTTAACATTGTATGCTGTAAGTTTTCCTTCCACAGTGGAGGGAAATCTAGCTATTTTGTTTTTTTTGCACATAATTTTGAATTGTGTAGCAAAAGTTGGATACTCAGTCCACTATCTAATCCAAATCTGTTCTTTTTCAGTACAAAATGTGCTGGTTAACATCAACTAAGTTTTCTATGTACCTAACACAGTGTTTTTCTTCTTTTTTTCCTTTTTTCCTTTAGCTTTTTATCAGCATAAAAATAGCATGGGTTATTGGGGGCCCAAATCAACATTGGGGGCCAAGATCAGCATACAAACATCCAGGACGAGGTCACGCTTCATGGCCCCCCCCGCGCGGCGATTTAATAGTCTGCATACAAATCGACGCCAACCTCGATTACCCCGAATTCGGGCCAAACTTCCAAATTTCCAGGGTTACCAGCCATATGTGCCCTGTTTTCAGGAATATTAGGCAAAGGGGGTATGGTTTTAGGGTTACCAGCCAACCTGGTTCTTTTTTAGGGTTACAGGCAAACGACTTGTGTTTTGAGGGAGGCGCGCAGAGGGCTTGTCTTGGGTTGGAAGCCGACACACATGTTCTTTTTTAGGAGATATCCGGGTTTTTTTGGGGGGTCCTCGTCGTTCTCCTTGCCCCTCACACCCCCCTTTCGCGGGCGGGTCTTGTGGTCAACAGCGCCGGCGGGGAGGCGAAGTTGTTAGTGACGCACGCCGACGATCGGTTGCTCTTGCCCTCCGGCTCCAGATGCTCTCTCGCGCGCGCTGCAGACTCCCTCACGCCCGGCGAGTTGTACACGGTAACCCTCGCAGCACTGGCCTGTATCTCCGCTGGATCATCAACCCATCGCTGATGTCATCAAATGGGGGATCACGTGAGATGTGTTGCGAAATGGTGACCGCCCACCAGCCAACACTTGTGGCCGACTTACGACTGTCGAAGGTAGTCAGTCTCGCCACGCAGACACGCGCCACGCGCAGCCGCTCCACGTCACGAGGCCTCTCCACATAAACACGTCCACGGGCCGCGGGCGCCGCGTTCCCACTATTACAGGCGCTTCGGCCAGGAGCCAGTTGTGGCCTTGGCGCAAAGGCGCAGTCAGGATCCCGATCGCGGGGTGTTGTGCGGGAGGAGCGGAAGGTGTGCTGCATTACGACAAGACGTTATGGCCGGAGTTGCAGATCAGTGTGCTATTATCGGCGCAAACTGTGGCCGCTTCTCTCTGGTCCACCCACCTGTAGTAGCCGGCTCCACCATTTCCACGGCAGCCAGTGGCGTCACTTCCGAGGGCGGTGTCAGATGCACGCTGCTGCCGCTGGATGGCGCTGCTGTCGCGGCACCAGGTGCCGCAGCGTGCGTCATCTGTGTCAGCCGCACCAGTGGAGCGGCCGCACCACAACCTGCGGCCGGGGAAACCACCAAGGAATGACTTCGCACAGGGGAACAATCGGAACTTCACGGCGGGTACGCAGGGGTGTAGCTTTGCACGCCTTTGGGAGGGCAATTGCCCTCCCCCCAGGTTGGTTTTGCTCCCCCAATAATTTCAACTTCTAACATGAGACCCTACGTGGTATGCTTTCCCCCAATCCATTCGAGTCTGCCCATTGCCTTCATGAATTGGGCCTCCCCAATAATTTCCAGAAAGCTACATATATGCGGGTGCTAGTTACTATTTTATCCCTATATGCTCCATGCACTTCCCCACCCATGCAAGAGGTATGTCGACACCCCTGACGTCTTGTCATGCTGTCCCCTGCAAGCCCTTCCCTGAAAATGTGCACGGGCAGAACGGGTCATGACCCGTTTAGTACCCCCCCCCCCTTGATTGCACATATTATCTCCGCGTGGCAACTTCGCCAATGTGAGAAATAACATGCATGTGTTTAAAAAAAACACACATATACAAACAGAGGTCCAAATACAAATACGAATGATGTTCGAGCTCTTCACCAGTTTCTCGGCACTCCCAGCCCTCACAGCCAGGAGGGACCAGGGGAGACCGATGCTGGCTGAATGCTGGGTGGAATGCTCTTCCCAGTGGCGAGCATTCAAGAACCACGAGGTATATGTTGCCGATGCTGGGTTCAGTACAACAGTAGATGGTCAAAGCCTTTCTTGTGAGCATTCTCATGCAATCAGGCGTACTGGTGCACACCGTGCAGCGGCAGATCCAAACATTTTGTTTGAGGGAGACCTGTATGGAAGAGCGTCATTTCTCCTGAGGGGCGTCACTGATTTTCAGGGGAACATTTTTTAGGCAGGGGTTCATTTTATTCCCAGAGGGGAGCCTTGCCCGCTTATAGAGGCGACATCGGCTGAACAATGCGTTCCGCGGGAAGCACTCGACCCTCCTGGAAGAGGCTTGTTTCAGTCGGACGGGCGTCACATCTTCTTTGCGGTAAGGTGAACATGCCCCCGGTTTCCCCCTGGATGCGCGAATGATGTATAGTGTATGCAAATTCGTTTCGCCTGACAACGATAGTCAGGGTTTACCTCGCTCGTACGGTAGCTGGTCTTCAAATGTAACAAGTTCTCAAATCCAACAGCCGTAAATGTTCTTGTATTGATCGAGCTGATAATTAAACAATACGGCGACAACTTGAGTAACGGTTTCAACAGCAAAGACACTGACACGGGCCGTTTCAAAATCCGTGCCTCAAAGTCTCTCGGCGCCCGTGACGGACAACCGTCCCAACGCCCCTGAGTCCCAACCCCCTGCCATACATATGCAATGATGATGTCTCATGACGGTGGAATGCCACCATATACATGAACACAATAGGAGACGGTCGGCCGGCCGCTGCCGCGCCGGAACTGACCAAGCAAAGCATTAGGCGACAGCCGCAGATCGAGCCGTCAACTGCCGATGTAAACGTGAGCCAACATCACCGTGTCAACGTGTCAACGTGAGCACTGATCATGTGGCTAGACACATTTCGAAAGATGAATCAGAAGTTGACTGCGTTACAATTTTAGTGGTAATTTTTACCCTAATCAGGAAAAATGTATTATGAATGTATGCATATATGTATTTCCAGATATATATGGCATCGCACCGTGACCTGCCGGGGCTTCCCCGGGCCGGCCACCGCATCGCACCGCGACCGGCCGGGATACAATTGATCACTACCGGTGTTAGAGCAGATAGGTGCAGCTGAAACGTACGGTACAAATAGTCAAAGGATCGCTGATTTCATTGGGATTGGTCTCTGGTTGTGCGCTGTTGTGCGTTTTTTTTAAACCTTAATCGAACTGGGAGGTACTAAAAATTTAACGACTGTTGTAATGACTTAGTTTTTAATCAAAAATAGAATATCGTGGATCGTTCTATGCCGTTTTGAATTGCTTATCGAATTGAGAATGTTCTCAGCTATCATCTCATACCTCACTTGTCCAGGTTTTTAGAATGCATCTTACCTTTATCAGCCGTCAAACTCCGACAACATTTGTGCACCCGTGCATCGTTTTTCCATACGCAATGTAGTCCATGTCCATGGACTTGTTACTATATCAAATTTTGTGAAAATTGTCCTAAAAACTGTGACCTGGTGTGCGTCAAGCATTTGCTGATGCCATAGCGCCACGAATATGGCATCAACAAATGGTCGAGAAATGCATTCCTGGCCAGTTTTTCCCTTGAGTTATCACACTGTGCGGTGGTGTGAAATGAAGTCACAGGCCTGCACAGTACGTACAGGTGGGACACTGTCAATATACAACTCAACTGACACAACCACCACATCCAGCACACACCGAGTGGCGCCACGGTAGAAAGTGGGCTGGTGCACAGGATTGCACAGTCCGTATCTCTCTAGACCGAGAAGACGACGAGGATGAGCTGCAAAGTTCGTCTGGGTGCCGGAGGACACAGGTGAGGAAATTGGTGAATACCTTTCTCGCAAAGGGAGTAGCGAAAAACGCTCACTCTCCACGAGGTACTTTGGTGCGAGCCAAAGCCAGTATATATTTCATGAATATTGAAGAATGCATGTCCCCAACCCCCACAGAATGCACCTAAGGGACCTCGTACGAGTATAGTTCACACACATGTTACTGATGGGTGCCGAATGCCGATGTCACTTCCGGAAGATCCGGCTGTGTTCAACAGAGCCGGCCAAGTACGCAGGCGTCGCCGTGGACAGGCACTAAAGGCCACACTGCTGGATGTAGGTGAGAGAGTCAAGGTCACGGCAGCGGCTCCAAGAGTGTAAGTCAGCCGACAGTTGCGATGACAGCGAGGTCTAGCCAGCCTGCTGGCCAGCGGGACAGCGAGGTCTAGCCAGCCTGCTGGCCAGCGGGACAGCGAGGTCTAGCCAGCCTGCTGGCCAGCGGGACAGCGAGGTCTAGCCAGCCTGCTGGCCAGCCTGCTGGCCAGCCTGCTGGCCAGCGGCGCCCCCTTCGTGTGTAAGTCAGCCGACAGTTGCGATGACAGCGAGGTCTAGCCAGCCTGCTGGCCAGCGGCGCCCCCTTCGTTCTGGCCATTGGTCGCTGTATGTCAGTGACAGGCAGCGGCAGCGGCACTGAACACGCAGCCACACCTCTGCACTGGCCATTGGACAGCCGAGTATGGGTCAGGCGTCCTGTCATCTGGCATACAAAGCCAGATGACAGCGTTATCACGCCATGTGGCGTGGTAATGCACGCTTAGTTGAAAGTGCTGACTGGGCTGTTGTCTGTAGTTTTTTTTGTCGAAGGACAATTTTCTAAATAATCTGGAAATACATGTTTGGAAATGCATCTTCACTTCCATTGCATTTGAAGTGTGTGGATCAGATTGATCGATAACAGTCGCGGTTTCACTCCGTGATTCGTGGATTCGTGTGCCGTCTTGCTGTGGTCGATTGCACACCTGCTAGCATGTGCCTTACACATGGACTTAGTTCTGTTGCTATTAAGTCGTGCTTAAATATTTCACTTGAGAAACTTAAAAGTATGCTTTGTAAGTCAACCTTTGATGCTCGCGGTGATTATGATGAACATCATTTGGACTGAATAACCAGAAATGTCAGATTTCATAATACCAACATACTTCATTAGTGGTCTTGTACATTAAGGAACACTGATATAAGGAACTTTAAACAATACATACATAATGAGCACTAGACTAGCAAGCAGAGATGTACCTGCAAATGTGAGCAACATCACTGGATAAACAGAGGTTCGGTGGTTCAGGGCAAATGAAAAACTTGGTATGGGTGCGAAAAAAGGCACCTTGAGTAATTGAAGCCTTATAGTATGACTGATATAATATTTAATATGACTACAACGGCACAGCACACGATACTCTGCAATAATTAAAGCCTTTCGGTACTTTTGCCTACTTCCTTTCTCTGGCAGTTAATTACCACGGCTTGAGACACCCCCAGTCTCCACGCGACAGAACCAGCTCCATGCGAGTCAACTAGAGTGCCGTTCGGGTCAACTGAGGTGCTGTTCAGGCAATCTGGGGTGCCGTTCGGGTCAATTAGATTGCCATTGTTCATGCAGAAATCACGAATGGAGAGAAGCAGCGATACGAAGTAGCTACCGATCTACAAGAGGTAACACCGCACCACCGAGTTTGCCACTCACTTGTCGACGTGTCGCGTCACGTGGTGGCGTCCGACAGTGTCCGGCAGCGGTGTCTACCAGTCACACTGCCAATGGTCCCCACACGGCCACACACAGGCACGAGCAGCGACTGCGCCCATCCGGCCCGTGTCGCCCAGTGTGTACTACGGGTCAGGTGGTGGGCGTCAATGACGACGGCCGTCGGCGTCGGCAGCGAACTCGACGGAGCCGCCCGCACCGACGCCGGATCAATCGCGGCTGACGACTACGACAGGTGTTTCTACGGTCAGCAGCAGTCGACAGCCGCTCAGGTGGTCAAGGCTAGTCGGCGCCATACGGGCTGGACGGAGGCTTGTCAGGTGGCCGACGATGGCTGTAGGTAGGCAGGGTAGGCAGGGTAGACACAGAGGCGGGAGTAGGTAGGGTAGGCAGGGTAGGCACAGAGGCAGGAGTAGGCACGGTAGGCACAGAGGCAGGAGTAGGCAGGGTAGGCACAGAGGTGGGAGTAGGCAGGGTAGGCACAGAGGCGGTAGTAGGCAGTGCCAGTCGGCGTAGCCATGGTGACAGCGCCGCCGACCGAACTTCGTCGAGACGATGACAGGCGGTCTGGGGTTGACATGTCCTGCCTCCACATCATCTCTCAGCTCGGCAGCGATGTTGGAGCCGACAGTGGAGAAGCAGCTGTTGAAGTACTCGACCCTGGCGCGGAGTTGGGCGGTGTCCTAGAGAGAAGCATGGACGCTGAGCCGAACGGCGTCATGAATGCGAAAGTGGCTTGAATGTGAGCCAGAAGTCGCGCCGGTTGAGCACCAGAAGTCGTTGATCAGGGAAGTCACTGCATCTAGCCAGCAGCATGCTCTTCGCATGGTTCCTGAGGCGACGGACGTCTGCTGGGGATCCTCGAGTGCGCAGGCTTCTCCAGGCTGTTGGGGATCCTGGAGTGCGCAGGCTTCTCAAGGCTGTTGGGGATCCTGGAGTGTGCAGGCTTCTCCAGGCTGCTGGGGATCCTGGAGTGCGCACGCTTCTCCAGGCTGTTGGGGATCCTGGAGTGCGCAGGCTTCTCCAGGCTGTGAACGTTGCGATGCGCTCGGACATCACGTGCCGAAAAAAAAATGTTTTTTTTTAATTTTAAACCGTGAAAAACGCATCTTCGCGGCGCCATCAATGCATTGTTTTTGATCCCCACAATGGTACTTGAAAAGTCTTCAATACATAGGCATTCCTCAGTAATACATTTTTCTTAAGCAAAGGCTTACACTTTAATCTGAATACTCTAGGGAAGTTTAATTAGTATTCGAAAACTCTAGCGTGAATTATATCGGGTCACATTTTGAGACAAGATTTCCACTGGAGAGTTATGGATATTTTAATGAAACTCTTCTTAAGGTTCAAAACTAAGATTTACATCTTTTTTGAACCTAAAGACACCTCACTGGGAAATATTTAGATGTCGACGACTCTAGCACGAATTATTGCGGACATAGAAAACCCAGGCTTGATGGCACGATATAGACAAGCTTCTGATCGTTTCACATTTTTAAAGAATGTGTCATTTATTCACTTGTAACCTTGTACTGCAGCTGCAGGCTGTCGGTGACCCACGGACAGTTCGGGCGCCGGACGCTCCTGATCGGTGACCCACGGACAGTTCTGGCGCCGGACGCTCCTGATCGGTGACCCACGGACAGTTCTGGCGCCGGACGCGCCTGATCAGTGCCGTACAATGATGGTCAATGGCCGAGGGCCACACCTTCATAAGTGGGTTGGAACGGTCGGGGTCAGTGCTGTATCCACCGCATATCACAAGCTGAAGTCAGATGCATACAGCTGAGGTGGTCAGTATGACAGCTATATACAGCTGACACGCGGATTGTCGCCGGATAGCCAATCCGATCAGGCTCTGGATTTGGCCGTTTTTCGGAATTAGAAGGTGCAAGTCTTAATGGAAAGAGACACCGATTGGCATGAGCTCCACAACCCGTTGACTTCCTGCGAAGCCATTAGCAAATTCTGGTCACTTGTTCCCCAAATTTGATGTCGAACAACATTCAAATTTTATCTCCATCTTTGTATCCTTAAATGGAGCCGCAATTCGTAAATTGACTTCATCTCCCTGTCATAAACAACACAGCGGGTTTCGAATGCTATTCGTGATTCAGAATCGCGCTGTTCACTGACTGTGTTTCTCAAATCATTAAGTAAGCCTCGACACATGCAGTGAACTTTGAGCCCTCCAAGAAGCTTTACGCTTAACCAGTGAACCGCGTGATATACATATAACTAACGTAAAGTAGCTTCAATTAGCGCAGAAAGCAAGATCCCTGGCATGTTCATTGTGACATACGCTAAGCACCGGAATTAAGGTAAGCTAGAACTTAGACAAATATCAAATTAAATAACGGGCTAAAACATAAATTCAAATTTGGACATGATACCTAGGACGATACATGAAATGAGTGGGGCCATGAAAACTAGCCCATGCATCGGGCGTGATTCGTCAGTGAATCCTTCCCCATCATGGTATGAATATGAACATTCACTAGCCCATAAGCATACCCATGAGCATTGGTCAGGATACATGAAACAAAGCCCACCTGTGGTGACGATATTCTCGCAAAGGCCGTCCAGACAATGACCGTCATTCACAGAAAGACGGACCGTTAACATCTGCAGTGACTTGCAACTGGAGGCCGGCCAAGCAACGAACGTGACCGTCAGGGGGCTGCACGCCTCACCGACGCCGACACGTCTGTGTCTGCTGACCTCCGTGTGGCAGTACCACGTGACCGTCAGGGGGCTGCACGCCTCACTGACGCCGACACGTCTGTGTCTGCTGTCTTGACCTCCGTGTGGCAGTACCACGTGACCGTCAGGGGGCTGCACGCCCTCACCGACGCCGACACGTCTGTGTCTGCTGACCTCCGTGTGGCAGTACCACGTGACCGTCAGGGGGCTGCACGCCTCACTGACGCCGACACGTCTGTGTCTGCTGTCTTGACCTCCGTGTGGCAGTACCACGTGACCGTCAGGGGCTGCACGCCTCACCGACGCCGACACGTCTGTGTCTGCTGACCTCCGTGTGGCAGTACCACGTGACCGTCAGGGGCTGCACGCCTCACCGACGCCGACACGTCTGTGTCTGCTGACCTCCGTGTGGCAGTACCACGTGACCGTCAGGGGGCTGCACGCCTCACCGACGCCGACACGTCTGTGTCTGCTGTCTTGACCTCCGTGTGGCAGTACCACGTGACCGTCAGGGGGCTGCACGCCTCACTGACGCCGACACGTCTGTGTCTGCTGACCTCCGTGTGACAGTACCACGTGACCGTCAGGGGGCTGCACGCCTCACCGACGCCGACACGTCTGTGTCTGCTGTCTTGACCTCCGTGTGGCAGTACCACGTGACCGTCAGGGGGCTGCACGCCTCACCGACGCCGACACGTCTGTGTCTGCTGTCTTGACCTCCGTGTGGCAGTACCACGTGACCGTCAGGGGCTGCACGCCTCACTGACGCCGACACGTCTGTGTCTGCTGTCTTGACCTCCGTGTGGCAGTACCACGTGTCCGTCAGGGGGCTGCACGACTCACCGACGCCGACACGTCTGTGTCTGCTGTCTTGACCTCCGTGTGGCAGTACCACGTGTCCGTCAGGGGGCTGCACGACTCACCGACGCCGACACGTCTGTGTCTGCTGCCTCCCCCGTGTGAGGGTGCCACATGACGTCAGGGGGCTGCACGACTCACCGACGCCGACACGTCTATGTCTGCTGACCTCCGTGTGGCAGTACCACGTGACCGTCAGGGGGCTGCACGACTCACCGACGCCGACACGTCTGTGTCTGCTGACCTCCGTGTGGCGGTACCACGTGACCGTCAGTGGGCTGCACGACTCACCGACGCCGACACGTCTGTGTCTGCTGTCTTGACCTCCGTGTGGCAGTACCACGTGACCGTCAGGGGGCTGCACGCCTCACTGACGCCGACACGTCTGTGTCTGCTGTCTTGACCTCCGTGGTGGCACCGACACGTCTGTGTCTGCTGTCTTGACCTCCGTGTGGCAGTACCACGTGACCGTCAGGGGCTGCACGACTCACCGACGCCGACACGTCTGTGTCTGCTGACCTCCGTGTGGCAGTACCACGTGACCGTCAGGGGCTGCACGCCTCACCGACGCCGACACGTCTGTGTCTGCTGTCTTGACCTCCGTGTGGCAGTACCACGTGACCGTCAGGGGGCTGCACGCCTCACCGACGCCGACACGTCTGTGTCTGCTGTCTGACCTCCGTGTGGCAGTACCACGTGACCGTCAGGGGGCTGCACGACTCACCGACGCCGACACGTCTGTGTCTGCTGTCTGACCTCCGTGTGGCAGTACCACGTGACCGTCAGGGGGCTGCACGCCTCACCGACGCCGACACGTCTGTGTCTGCTGTCGACCTCCGTGTGGCAGTACCACGTGACCGTCAGGGGGCTGCACGCCTCACTGACGCCGACACGTCTGTGTCTGCTGACCTCCGTGTGGCAGTACCACGTGACCGTCAGGAGGGCTGCACGCCTCACTGACGCCGACACGTCTGTGTCTGCTGTCTTGACCTCCGTGTGGCAGTACCACGTGACCGTCAGGGGGCTGCACGCCTCACTGACGCCGACACGTCTGTGTCTGCTGACCTCCGTGTGGCAGTACCACGTGACCGTCAGGAGGGCTGCACGCCTCACCGACGCCGACACGTCTGTGTCTGC